>BGZK01002545.1:0-51687 GCA_005406025.1 Eumeta japonica | reverse complement strand
CTATAATTATAAGCGTGGCACGTAGACAGACCAACGCTAAAGTCTTGTATGTATGAGGATCTCGTTTTAACACTAATTATGAAGGTACAAAACTCAATATTTTTATAAGCATACATGTTAGAAAATAATATTTAAAAATATCTTAAAACAATATAAGCAGGTAACGCAAGTTTCAGAAGGCAATTATTTTTCTAATAATCCGACATCTAATAATTTTGTTATAAAAAGTCCTTGTTTTTAAATCTCCTCTTTTTCTCTGGTAACTCAGAATAGATACTTTTATTTCTTGCCAGTCGTAACAGATCTTAAGGGTGAGCTTGTTCTAATAAAACGAAGAATCTCGTTTCAAATAACAATTTGCAAATTTTCACACCCTTCCTTATACTCCCTCTTTATAAATCTCCTCCGCATAAAACGCCTCGTGCATCTTTCGGCTCTTTGCCGCCGCATACGACTGCATCACACTACCAAATGTCACACATAAATTGCACAATGTGTCGCCGGCCGTGCGCCGAGCAGATTTATATTCCATTTCCCGGATAGAACTCGAAGAATAAGTTTTAAGGAAATAGACACTCGAAGAGGGCACTAGAACGATTGTCGGGCATTGTAACTAGACTACTTGTAAAGCGTGGATAAGCTTTCTTTTTAGGCAGCAAAGGAGAAACAGTCATGATAAAAACTTGTAATGACTTAACGTGGAGAGGCGGCGTTAGGTATCGGTGTCTCACCGCATTGTCTATTAAAAGTATTACAAGTTATTGAATCAAATCAAATCAAATCAAATCAAAAATATCTTTATTTCGTAGGTAATGAAATTACACCTGAAATGCGTCATTAATAAATTCATTTCGACATTACCGCCCATTCCAAATGCTGATTCACCAAGAGAAGAATGGGCAAGAAACTCAAGGTTTGCTCTTTTTACTCATCAATACAAAATATTTAGTCATTTATAATTTAGTCGACATTTAAATGTGATATGAAATAACCTGATAGGCGAGCAGCTCAATCCCAGGCGCTTTTTTCATTAAGATATTCCAATACGCTATAATAGCCCTTGCCATATAATTTTCTTTTAACGAAACGCTTAAACTCAGTAAATGGCAAATTTTGAATTTCAGTTGGGATCTTATTATAAAAGCGCACACATCCCCTTAAATGATTTATTAACTTTATTTAGACGAGTCTTGTGAGCAGCAAGATCATTCTTATATCTAGTATTAATTTTATGGATGTCGCTCCTTGTTACACCATTGAATTTACTGTTGTAATGTTTTAAGCAATAAACGTGAAATACAGATTTGCGAGGAAGTGATGGAAAATGCTTCGCTGTTAATTTATATATTCTACAATCATTTTAACATTGATTATGGATTCATTTTCTTTTAATATAATATAATATCATTTTATCAAACAATCATGATGATGATGACTCTTATGTGAAATTTCTCTTTTAGGAAGAAAAAACACGGAATTTCTAATCAGTTATATAATAACGGATATTTCATTGAAATAACACATACAAAAATAGTATATTAAAAAAAACTATATAAAGAAATGTAATGAACGGTACGGTGTACTTAGTAATATTCATCTAATTAAGTTAATTAGTTTAACCTGGATATAGTTTGAAAAATTTGGAAAATCCAAAAGTGCACGCCTCACCGCGGTCATTCACTTCTAAAATAAAAAAATTCAATAGAGTTTTTGATAAAGAAATTTCAAAAAAAGATTAATCAAATTCAAATTTCGCGCCATTTCGTGAGATATTTATAATGGCGCATGCGCTGATCTCAACTTTTCACATATGGCTTAAGGCTAATCTTCATTTGTATACAAATATAGAATATACAAACACCACCTCAACGCTTCGCTTGAGGCGTGCAATACACAGTCGTTTTTAACTTTTTGTAAATTATAATTAAACGACAGTACTTAGAAGGCTAATATTAACTAGAAATCAGCACAGGGTATAACTTTATATAATAAAAAAAAAAGTATTCCGGTAAGATACATTTTTCGACCAATTTCTCTGCCACATACATGGATCCATAAACACAGACTGACAGACGTCCAACAATGATTGAGTTTAATGTTGTTATTTACTATATTAAACAAAATAATTATTTATAAAATATACCATATATGCTAGACAGATTATTTAACTTGATATTAGTGCACTCATATTACCCTGTAAGTGTTATATTAGTAAAAAAAAGTCATTTACGCTTCGAAAGACTAGGTTTTTTGACATGTCAAGAGTAGAGCACCACCTCAACGCTCCGCTTGTGAGGCGTGCAATACGAAATTCGTTAATTATGAGCTTAGCACACACTTGCCAGTTTAGTACACAGAGTCAGAATTTTCACGTATAGAATCCAAACAATATTCTAAATCGAAGCATACAAGCTTTACTGTCTGTCACATTTTCGCAGCGCGAAAATTTTTTTAAAATCTTTTATTATCAAAGTTAGGGCCGTCGAAGGGCCCCTCCAGTCGTAAAATGCAGTCATAAAGCCAAAAGCCGAAAGACGAACGGGAAATCCAAATAGCGCGTTTATTTTTGAACGCGACCCTGAGGAACTCCATTTCGACCTACTGCATTCGCGTACCTCGAACGGCTTCAATTGCACTATCCGAATGGTTATTAAATTCGTAACAGACTTATGTTGACGCGTAACTGCAGACCACCTAGGTGCAATACCTTTGAAATGCAACGAGGAGTAATGACGACCCTACGATGACGATGGCATAATGCCATCATGAAATGATTTGATTAATATAAAAGTGCATTACGAATTAAGTGCATTATAGTTCAAACTAATAATTTACGATGAGAAATGTACTAAAAATAAAAATTTCATTTTTGTTATGATGAAACAACTCTTAATAAAATGACCTGTTTTAAGAGTTATTTATAACGTACAAAAAACAAAAATAATTTTTTACTAACACTTAATCATGTTAGTAAAAAAATGATAATTATAAAGTATTATTTATAAGACTTGAATTTCATGTTTACACTCTATTTTACGGGCAACATCAACTACAACAATTTGTCTATTTGATTTAGTTGCTCAATTAGTTAACAAAAAGAAAAACTAATCGAAAAACACAGGAAGTCAGAAGAATAAAGCCTTATTTTTTTAAGGTTTCTTTTTTATATATTGTTATCATCTTTATAAATTATTCCATTAAATAAAAACACATTGTATATATACAGAGTTCTGAGCACTTCCTCGTCGTAAAAATTATATATATATTCAAATTATTTTTTACTAATTTATCTATATAATAATTCGATCAAGTTTATTTTCTAGAGAGTAAAATATTTTCATTGCTTATTAAATACCTGTAGCTCATAATATTCAAAGATGGATGATGAATAAGTGATTTGCACTTTACTGTGAACCTGATTTATATCAAAACATTTCAAGGGTATAAACCTACTTTCTTATGAATGTATTTATTATGAATGAATGTATTCACTCTATGAGTGAAAATCGCTCTTTTTTGTGAATTTAAATCACCATGATTTGGATCTATTCGACATACACTTTCCCAACTACTTACTAACTTAGCCGAGTTTTTTAATTCAAGATATTTGCCTGCTTTTCTTTTAATCTGTCTAAAATGTGTCGCTATGAAGGTGACTCATATATATATATATATATATATATATATATATATATATATATATATATATATATATATATGTGTGTGTGTGTGTGTGTGTGTGTGTGTGTGTGTGTGTGTGTGTGTGTGTAACTGTGGCAGTGCAATAAATATATTTTTTTCTGTGTTCATTTGTTAGAATATTAATAACCTAACCTAGCCTAAGAAGTTAGGTTATGTTATTAATATACAAACAATAAATAGTAAAAAAAAATAATATATTTAATAACAAATAATAAATAAACAATATTCAAGTAAAAGATAATAACAGTTAACCTAACAGGTTGCTTAAAGATTAAAATCATCAATATGAGAAGTCATTAAATTTTTTCGATTTTGGTACTACACAAAGTGCACCTTTGAAGCACTAAAAACCTTCATGATTCAGTTGCCATCGTTTTTGAGGTAAAAATGACATAGAGTTTCTTTCATATGTTTTTCAAAGGCACAAACAAGAATGCGAGCCACCGGAGGGTAGGTGAACACAGCCACCCATGCACACCCACAACTTCATGGGAATCACTAGTGATATATCGACTTATAGCTAGACAAAAACATTTTACATTCTCCGAGGCGAATCCGAGAACGATGGCTAGTTTATTATAATATAAAGTGTGTAATCTCACTATAAAACTTTGCATTATTAAACTTGCATTAAAAAACATCACGATTTTACAGTTCAATAGAATTGAAAAAGAGACGTCGACCTAGAAAAATAAGTCCATAAGATCTGAAATCCAATCAAGTGACAGGACTTTTTACAAGTTTGGACTTAAAAATATCCGAAGAGCCGCGTAAAACTCGAATATTTCTCTTTTGACGGTTGGCATTTACTAGAATGATTTGAGGTCCATTCCTGTAAGAGTAAAAATTTTGTTCATAAAAAAACTAATTCACTTTCTTAAGCAAATTGCAAATGACACTAATATGAAATTAAATTGGTTGGTATTTATTTACTAGCTTCAGCCCGCAGCTCCACGCGCGTGAATCCTCCATGATCTATATCGACCGATGGCGTCGTCCACCATAGTTCTGATCTCGTCCTCGCTCTCTATTCTTATCCCAGCCCCGCCCTCAATTTTGATCCCGGTCGCGACTTATATCCCATTTCTGATCAAATAATTGCAAAAGAACGTATGCTATAACACACACGTACTGCAGATGAATTCTACTGCTGCCCAACAATCGCATTTCCACTTTTATTCACGACCTCGTCCCGCTGGTGATCGCCGTCTCGAGCTGATGTTGATCTTGATCTACCCTTGAATAATGCTGTTACCAATGATTTGATTGGTGAAAAAAAAATAGGTCGTTTTACATTCAAGCGAGAAAAGCGAAAGAGAATTGATGATGTCATATTACTTATCTTTTATTTTCCCTTGTCATATTCTTTTTGTAAAAATCTCGAATGACAAACACACAAAGTATACAATTTTATTATACGTATAGATTTGTTCTGCTTTCTAAGGGTCAACGATCGATATATATATATTGTAAGCAAATATTAACAGCACTTATATTAAGACTAACGATTTGTATCCGATTTCATTATGACTTTTTATTTTATTTTCTATGTTAAATTACTATTTCTTTCCATATATATTATATTATAATTTATTTATTTATATGGTAATTATATAATATAATATATATTATATAATTTCCATAATATTATAATTACGAAATTTACTGTGTCTCTCTTTTGTCTTTTACATTTTGAGGATTAAATCGCTAAACCATTATTATTGAAATTTCGTTTGAAGATAATTGAAATTTTGGTTTGAACTCTGAAAAAGACATAGGCCACTTTTTATGCGTCCGTTTTCTTCTTGAGTTCATACCTTGTCATAACTCAGCAATAGTTGAACAGATTTCAATAAAATTTGGTACACTGATAGAACCTACTTTTTCTGTTTATTTTATGTACCTTTGTCTTTATGTATTGTCATAAGTCTACAATGGTATAACTGAGCTTGATAAAATTTGGCGCATTGATAGAATTAAAGTTTTTACGCTAAAAATACTGCGTCTATTATTGAAAGTACTATTGAAAAAAATCAAATTGATGAAAAGATATTATTGTTGTAAAGTTTTCAAAAAATGCTTTTCCAAAACAACTTTTAGATTTCCTGATCTACTGGTGTTTGAAATTTCAATATGATGTGATTTCAAAAATTTGCATTGCGCTCATAACATATTTTTGACAAAATATTTGAAAAACAAATTTGAAACCCCGAAATATTGTCGCTCAAAACAAAACGGGAAGTTTTGGGGCTGACCTACAAGGTCCACCGTAGCCCAGATTTTTTATTAAGGGAAGCGTAACTACTTACAAGCCAGTATGGTTTCAATGATCTGATATCGCTATTGTGAAATTTTATTTCTACCGTATACGTCGCCATGAAATCTTCAAGTTAATTAGCTTATCTCAAGGCACATACTCCTGCGCCGGTTCATTGACAGACGGAAATAGAGAAATAAGATACAGTTGGGCCATTCTATTCAAAGCCGACGAACATTGTAAAGCAATTTTAGTCTCGTGATAAAATCATTGTTAAAAGTCCAAGCAAAATTTTTTTACTTTCTATTTTTGATTCAGATTAAAGAACTTGCAGCTTAATGAAGTCCTAGTTCGCTCGGCTTAGTTCGGTTTTCGGTGATGTGATGACCAAGTTCAAGAGCGATGGCTTAGAGTGCTCTCCGAGGCACAGCGCGAGTGGTTTAGTTTGACATGAGTTAAAAAGCCATCCATGAATTCGTCCCTTGATCGGGGTCGAATCGCTCTTGACCACTAAGCCACTATTGCGTGTCGCTCAAGCGCTAATCTACAAACATTTAATAAAGTATCTAACAAACTCTTCAAAGAAGCGAGAAAAGCCATACCGCTCTCAGCGCCGCCCTGCCGGCGACTCCCCGAGTTCCGCGCAGCGACGCCAGCGCCGCTCGCGATCCGATATCGGATCTCAGTCGTTAAACTCGCATTTATTTTACGACCAAATATCCAATCCATATTCCGACAATAAAGGCTTGAGATATGAGAGAGACTGCTATGTACATAAACTTTATTACGTTCCGAAGCAAGTCGGAATTTCTAATAATTATACTGCCTCGTAAAGCTGCACACATCCCCGTGGAGTCTGCGCCCCGCGCGCCGGCGCCCGCGCCGGAATTATACGTTTGAGATAAAAAGAGTGGCTGCTCTGTGAGAGAAATTCCTTTTTTTTTGTACAGACGAAACGCATGATCGAAGTTTCCAATTTTCATGAGATTATTATATGCCTAGCTGGTAGAGTTAACCTCAGAATTGGCTTGACCTATTTTGTATTTCTAGGTATAGAGCGAAATGAACCTTTTATGATTTAATACAATATAATATCATCGATCAAATAACGAAACCGATTGTAAGATTAGATATTACGCCAATAGCTACGTGAGTTTTACAAACGGAACTTCATCTAAATCACCCGCCATTCCGTTGGCGCCGTCTGTGTAGCGGTCTTGAAAAATGACTCCTTCGAACGAGACTCTTACGCGGAAAAATCTAACGAGATGAAATCGGAAGATGAAGAACTCAAAAAGCGATATGTCCTTATATTTATATTTGAAGTGGGACTTAATAGTAATAGTTTTCGTTATTCTAAGCACAAAAACTACCATACTTTATATAAATATTTAATTTTTTCCCTGATTTAATTGTTTTATATCTAGAGTTCTACTACAAAAGTGGTGTAATATAAGGAGTATTATCGAGAACTACCTTTCTTCAACGGCTAGCCCTGATGGAATAGAAGTAATTGCTTCAGTTTTTAAGACGAACGGTCTCTCTTTCAGTCATGATCCCCATCTTGTGTGTCGTCTATTTGAATCTCGATTTCACCGCCTCTCCTAATCCAGATCTCTCTCAGGTCTTTTTAGATGCGAATCACAATCTAGCTTTTGCTCTAGATTCCGATCGCGCTTATGTTCTTGATTTCAATACCGGTCCCGTTTTTGATTCCAATCTTGATTCTGCCCTAGACTGAATTCCGTTTACACTTTCAGTTTTAGTCCCCGTGTCGCTATCATTTTCTACTCGATCTTACTTTCGATCCCTGATCATTTATTATTATAACAATTATGCGCCCCGGGATTTCATCAATTTGGAGCATGAATATTATGTAAATATCGTGGCGGCATTGTAAACTCACATAGGTTCGTGTAGTGTGAACGTCAGTCTTACGAAGATGGACGCGTGTGTATATGCTATGTACATAAAAAATTTAAACTTACATATACATAGAAATCAAAAAAAGGGATTTCATTCAAAACTTGTTCAGTAGTTCAAACATTATTCTCTTTAGATACAGATAGATTTTCTTTAATTTTATAAAGACTAGACACGCTGTATGGTCTCGATGTGATCACGCTCTCAATTCCTAACCCAATCTCAATCTAGATCCCCATCCTAGTTCCGACCTGAAGTCGATTTCGATCAAATTATCCCAGAGGAACGTACACTCACGCATTCGCCACATCTGTAAAATGTACGCAACCCCTGCAGGCGACTAAGATGCTGACGTCGTCAACAACGAGCGTGAAGAAAATAAAGTGCGCCACATATATTCCGAACCATTTTTCTGGCGTTAACAAGCGAAATTCTCCCCGAGAAAAGAACAGAGGTGACATTCGAACGGCCGTGGGCGCCTTAACGAGCTAAGCGCAAAAGGACCTGCAATTTGACGCTGCAACCTTTACAGGGGGAATGTTTTAAAAGGCGGAGATGAACACACCCAATGTGACAATCGATCGATGAAAATATGCCTATAGGCCAAAATGTCAATCACTGGAGGAATATGTGAAAAATAAAATTGAATATAGTAGAATGGTTTAAAGTCTATAAGCGTATATAAATAAAAGTAATACGATAAAGAACGACTATTCTAGACCATGAAATGAAACTAGTCGATAAACCTTCGCGAATAAATCTACATTTTTTATATTTATTATACGGTAAAGTTACCAATCGTGAAGCAATTATCATTTATTATTTATGTGTGGTGATTGCTGCCACGTGACTCATTAATTATGGATTACCAGTCAACATACGCAACGTTCTTATCAATTATTGCTGGTGTATTGTAATATTGAAATGTTTTGTAATATTGAAAATTTAAAATTTATTCTAAAAAATAACTCATAATGAACTGTTTATAATTAATTAATAAAGCGATTTAAAGCATTATACCAATTTTATGTGGATTGTGAATTGCAAAATGTGAATGCGAGATTGCAAAAAAAAAAAAAAAAGTCCGAAATTCCCGTCGCGTTAACTTAACCTATCCGCGTGTAATATTAATTCGGAATACGGAACGTCCTCCGTTTGTAGATGGAGATAATTAATTATTAATCGGAACGTGTATCAAAAGGTTTTAAGTATACACAAAGTCTCGTGCCGAGATGAAAGCCCCGCTAAGGAAGCTCGCGCGAATAATGCAAGTGACCCTGCCGACAAATGGAATACCTGAGCGAGTCTTACGTCAGACTGCGACGCGTGAAGTGTGACCGGACCGTTCTACGCTTTCACAGGGAATGGTTCCCACCTTTTTAATATTAAACCAGTGTCATGCACCGCACACGGCAGGGAACCTCCCTACGGCAAGAGTGACACGAACGAAGCCGCCAAATAAAAATTATATAAAAAAGTCAAGTTCAAGATAACTTATACAATACTTAAATGAACTACACCGCATCAGTCCTCTGCGTAATATAATATAATAGTCTAATTAAATGTCTATAAATAATTTAAAAAAGTTTGTCCGGTTAATTAAATACGACATAAATAATGTAGTATGAAGAATATATAAAGCGGCCTGTGTCGTCAATACCACCTGATTGCGTGCTTTGATACCAATACGTAATTGAGCTGTATTTGTTGTGAATTCGATGTCAATAGCCAATGACTTTCGAAGTCAAATCACAAAAAAAATAAAACTCAAGTACTTATTTACCGTCGGTATTGTATCCACACTGAGCGTAAATTCCTTGAGCTCCCACTCAAGCCACAGGAGATCGGCAATCGGTGGGAAGTTATCTGTGAGAATAGCAGTGACAACGTCGCACAAAGCGTACGTAAATGAATTTATACAGGTCAGTTCATCAATAATTGAGCAAATAAAAAAAAAGAACAATAACAAACAAAAGTTATCTATTTTCTTGCACTTATTGTTACTTTTATCAAGCTTATTGTGATTATGTGTACGATACTTTATAACGGGAAAATTGGCACGGCGCTGTTGATACAGTATATTTTTTCTATGATCTGAGACGGATGGTGGCTGAGTGATTGACGAGTTACTTTTGAATCAAAAAATACAGAGTTTGTTTTTTGACAAATAATTTTTTATTTTAAGTTAAATTAAACAACTTGTTCTATGTCCCGGAGGGAGTAGGTCAAGTAGTCGTTTCCGAACATTCTTAGTGTATAGGCTAACGATAGTCAGCAGCCTCTATCTAATAACCTATTCTAAAGTAATAGAATCCAAACCTTTAAATCTAAAATAAAAAGAGAAAGTGGAGTTAATACGTGGGGTGCACTATAAGTTTTTGGAACTGGTCAATTACATAAAAAGTATTTAAAAAGTAATTACTCTGTTTAAAATGGAACTCTTTGGCTGTAGAATAGTTTGTTTCATCTAACTGTCAATTCTCTTTACATTATGGCGTTATTTTAAAAATTGAATGTCTCCATCACTGTAAATTTAAGTCGTGAATTTTTTTAAAGTATGATTACCTACGATTTTAAGTGTAATTCGACAGCTCAGCAAAGCCTCGCTCGGCATCACAGTGCCTTTGGCGATAAAGCACCATGCAAAAAGACTATTTATAACTGGTTTGCAGAACTCAAGTTCTGTTGACGTGTTAATCTCAGTAATGGTTGCCCGTCCTCGGTGGTGAATACCAAAAACATCGATGCCGTGCGCCGTATGATCAAAACAAACAGTTATGTGACCTTCCATGAGATTCGGGCACCCTTAGGCGCAGGCATGAGTTAAATGCAATCAATCTTACATAAAGATTTGGATATGAAAAATCTGCGTTCATGATAGATTCCACAAAATTTAACCGAGGTTCAAAAAACGGATAACATCAATTAGTGCTATGCCATGCTTATCAGATTCAAGGAAGGGGCTTTAAATTTGATGTGAAATATAGTGATAGGTAATGAACTTTGGATTAATTGTCACGAGCCCAAAACAAATCAGCAATTGTCCGTATGAGTCCATCGAGATGAGACGAAACCAATCAAAGTGGCATGCAAGCGAAGTGCTTCTAAACGAATGTTTTTTTTTGTAATAAAACTGAATACGTGTCTGTTGCTTTGGAGAATTATTATACTGTGAATAAAAATTGTTGTACGACCATTTATTTGCCGGAAGTTATTGACGAACTCCATAAAAATTCAGTTTTCATATTTCAGTTTTCAAATTTCAGTTTTCACACAACCAAACAGACCAATAAATTTTTGAAGAAGGAAAACGTAGAACTTATGAGCAGTCCTGCATACAGCCCCGACCTTGTGACTTTCTTTTTGTTCGCAAAAGTTAAGAACCAATTACGCGGTCTTTGATTTTTATCACCAGAAGAGGCTGTCGAAGAGTATGAAAAACATGTTTCCGAGGTGACCAGGGAGGAGTGGCATAAATGTTTTAAAAAAGGTTTATTCGTATGAAAAAGTGCATTTATGCTAACCGAGAAGATTTTGTGGTAGAATAAATTAATTTTTGACCATTCATAATAATTTTCTCTCGTTCATTCCAGAAATTTTAATACAACTTACATGCATTTGCAGTGAGGTGATATAATCCTAACACAACAACAATAAGAAGAACAATTACATTGTTTGTCAAAACTATTTATCAATAATTCAATAATGTTTTTTTTACAACTATTTTCATTAGGTAAATCGTATCGTATATACATCATTAATAAAGACCTTACTTTTTTTTTAATTTCCTTCTTTATTCATTACCTCATCGATCATACTCATTCTATTTGTAGTTGTGGCGCACTGTATCTATGAAGACGGTTATGTCATAAGCCTTAAAAATAATTACTAAAGACACGATGGAAAAGAATCCGAATGAACACAAAGACCACGCAGCATACCAGCAAAATCGATTTACAAACGTTACATCCGACGGTGACTAAAAACCAGACCTTTTGAAGCCGTCCGATTCAGCAGACCGCAAAGGTTACCCGCAGCGGCAGCGCGAACCCATTATGAGTATTAACTTAATCGTCTTCGTTAACTCCACGATGCCCGAATTAATTATTGTCACGCTCTTATGCCCAATATTTATCATTTTTGTATTATTTCTTAACAGTGAATATTAAAATTTGAATCCAGCTTTTTTACATTTGCTCCATCGCCTTGCCACCAATAATCTACACCCTTATTGAAGCGATATCGCATGTCCGAATAGTTGCGGTGCGGGCCGGCCGTCGGGCGAGCAATTAAAATACTCTAGGCTTTTGATTTAAGTTCAGCACGAGGCTAATCAAAGTTGGCCGGAAGTTCGACGGCGAAGTGGGCCTGCCGACTCCCGCCACCCGAATTGGGACAAACAAAAGCGGCCCGCTATTGTCGAGTGCTCGATTATGCCAATAAGGATCATCTCGTTCACCAGAAACAAATGTATCTGGCATCTGTTGACCGATGAATAAAATGGAACTTTCTTTCATTGCTACGGTATTGAAAGTTGCTAAACTTACGTCCGTTATACGTGAATTGTGGCCAACTGTTTTTTTGTTTTTCTAGAAAGCTAGTTTGAAGCCAAATTGCTCATTGCAAACATGGAAAAAAAACCGAGACTGCATGTTAAAAAGAAAATGTACTTACACTTTTTGAAATCGAACAAATTTCGTCCCTATGTCTATTCATATATTGAAACCTACTGTTTTAATTAATAAAAACTACTAAAGTCATTTGAAATAAACTTTGGCCAGTCGTATTAATATTCGGGCAGATGTTCAAATTCTTATTTCTAATCAGAATTTGCATTTGATCAATCTCAAATTTATTCTCAATTGTAATTTGACTGCTTCTTTATCTACTATCATTTTACAATGTAATATTTTTTAGCTATTCTTGAGTTTTTAGAAAAATATTCTTATAATGTCAATAAAACCGGAGCAAAAAAATGTTTACGATCATGATTATAGAAGTAGTTTCTATATAAGCCGCCTTCAATGCATTATAATTTTAGTGCTATAAAAAAAGAAACAAGCAGGTCTTTTTAACATTTTTATAATTTTTTTTTTCATATGTATTAGTTTCATTATATTAAAAAAAACAATTCAACGATTCAAATACTTACAAGGATAACTTTCGTCCGCTACTTGCTCCATCAACTTTTATACTTCTTGAACCCAATTTTAACAGCCATTGGCGATTCTAAGAACATTAGAAATTATTTTATCGTCATAGCTTGAATAGCTTAAGCGCGCGTTGACGTCTATAAATGTATATGATGGGACTGAAAATGAAGTAAATAGTATTGTCTATCTGACACCTTTTTTTGCTTTAACTTTAAATACTTCTATAATTCTTATTCGATAATTTGCTTCTGATTTTTACCCTTTAAAGAGTTTCATCTTTCTTAAGTTTTGGCCAGAACTAACATAATAATCATATCAAAACTTTGTAACAAATTTTCTATGTCAGTTGTCAACAAACACTGAAATATTTTATTCCATTAACTTCGAACTGATAGATGCTAATTAATAATTTTTACATTCTCAATTGAAAAATAAAGGAATATCTTACACATCATCATCCATAATTTTACCCTTAGTTATGTTTTTAGAGTTATATGCTTCATGACAACAAAATAAAAACCTTTTTTCGTTTATTTCGTTCTATTTATTCTTTTGTATAGGTCAAAACCCTTTTTCTCAGGGACAAGGTTTTAAGTCTGTGTAATGAAAAAATGCGTCCAAAATATTGACATTTATGCCTCATATTTTGAAACTCGCAAGTAAATTAAAATTTATAGTGCACTTCCTATTAAACTAGAATCATAAGATTTGGCAAGAATTTCTTCTTGTTTATTGCGTAGAGATACCTCTGGGTTTCATTACACAAGTAAAGGGAAACATCTGAAAATTATGTATGTGAGTATGCTATACATATCATATGAACAAATATTGTTTCTGTCATCGCTAACGAGCACTTTCAATTTCAGTATGGATGTAAAACAGTATATGGGAGACTATTTTTAATGTTCCGCCACACAAATTTAAATTTTTTAAAATTCCAAGATTCGGTATTCCTGGGACCAATATTTTGTCACTATCGGTATCGAAAACACACAAAAATCTTCGAGACTCTTGATGGATGAAATATCAACATACGTGATTAATTTTGTATGGAACACTCAGGGTGCGAGTCCTAGTTATACCTGTCCGTTTTTGTGTTCAATCCAGCTCTTTAAGATTCTTAGGCAGTTAGTGGAATTTTTGGGATCTGTTGCCCAAAACAACTCATTATAAAATGAAATAAGGAATCTCGTAGTGATAGAAACGTCTATAGTTGACACCATGTGTATCAAGGTGGTAAGATGAATTTATGAACTTAAAGCCTCCCAGTAAATCGCTCATCAGCTCCAGATACCGTCCTGTAGCAGTAGTTTAAGCCAAAGTTGACAGGAACTCTTTACTCTAGAACCAATGCAGCATGTCCGTGTTTCAGTCTGAGTTTTGCTCCTGGATGGTAGGTACCGTAACTCATTTCTAAAGTTACCTGGAACATCAGAATAACTAGTGGTTTCGTTAGGCCTAATTGAGAATCACTCGTCGCAACACACGGATACATTATCTTATAACCCAATATGTGGTCGGATAGTTAATCACTAAACAGAATAGAAGGCTTAAATAAGTACTGTAATAAAATTAATCGAAGTGCCAAAAGTGACGATTTTTATGGAAATATGTAATGAAAGATCTATTTATATGAAGTATATAATTATGGATGATTATAGTTGAAACTATGATTAAGTTAATCTATTGTACAATAATGTTTTTAGTCAATTAATATCTCTTAAGTTATGGCACTTTTCAATTGAACCTTTCGTCCGGTGAACGCCGCCACTTCGACATAATATGTCAAACACGTACAACATTTGACATCCGGCTCCAGGTACGCGTGAAGATTGTCGAATTGATCGAATTAAACTTCGGTCACTCGCTAGAGGGCAGCACGTACGTACTCCGCCGGAATTACCCGTTCATTGGTAGTTTACCTGTATTGGTTTGAATTTTGCTTTGGACACTATGCATTGACCTTGCCTCACCTGTGGCAGCGGAAAGACCTATGGCTTGTATAAGGCTAAAAGCTTTTGTAATTTTGTAGGCCGACAGATTTAAGCGCTTTTTAAAAAACGGGAGACCTACGATTAAATGTTTTATATAAATATACTATTATATAATAAATTCAAATACTTAAATAAAAATCAAATCTTAAAAATACGTAATATATATCATGTATTGGCTTATAATTTTAAAGTTTAAGTTAAAGTTTTTTCAGAATTCGTTTTTTTATGTTTTATAATATTATTTACATAGTTGATAAATTAATGTGACCCTCTTCGTAATATAAATACTAAAATTTAGTAAAAAAATTAAGCATTACTAACATTTTTAGTGTAACCTATCAGATTATGCATTTAGATATTTACTACATATCTAAATTATTATTTTGCATTTCTTTTTGGGTATTTGAGAGATGAAGAAAGGAACTTTTGCAATTGTTCAATTAGTAAATGCTTTTTTTTTTCAGTCAAATTAAACAATCACTTCCCGTTTCAGAAGATCTTATAATTTTACATATATGGACAAGTTTCAAAGCTAGACTAAAATAAAAAAAAAAATACATAGTGCAATGAATACGGAATCTTGCAATCACAATAAATATAGTGTCTTGTTGGTTGAACCCGACAAACGCACGTTTTAATTTTAACGGCAGTTCATAGCTTATATTTAACCTATAATTAAACATGATGTATATTTAAATGTATCTGTAGATAAACATTTCACGAATTTGACAGATCCCGCAAGGTTTCTTTAAAAAAGCGCTTACCCTGCTTAAAAAAATCAAACTAAATCGAACATTTTAATATCGTAAGTAATAGAATTACACTTCAAATACGTCATTTTGAAATTCTTTTGGTATTAACATTAACACCCATTACGAATGCTGATTCATTTTTCGATTTCGCTCAAACATACAGGATAGATAGTCAATAAAACTAGCACAAAATTTGAAAATTACATAAAACAGTCTGATAGTCGAGCAGTTCAGTCCGACGAGTTTTTTCGTTAATATATTAGGTAAGGTATAATAGCCCTTGCCACATCATTTTACTTTAATGAAAGTTTTAAAGTTATGAAACAGAAAAATTTTAATTTCAACTGGGACCTTATTATAAAAGCGCACAATTTGCACCTTAAGTTATGTGTTAACTTTGCTGAGTCTGATTTTATGAGCGACAAGACCATACTTATGTCTAATATTAATATTATGAACGTCGCTCATTTTTTAGAACAAAAAAAATTGTTTTGCCATATGCCAGGTTTTGCTATATTTATTGTGACGGTACAGTTTAAATATATATTTTTTTAATTTTTCTCTGAAAGATGCTGTTGGTCTCACGTTATAAATGGCAGGAATAACCCGCTTCTGCAGCACGAAAATTGTGCTTATGTCGGTTGCATCACCCCATAATAAAATTAAGTAGGCCATGAAACTATGAAAGGAACTAAAATAAATTAATCTTGCGGTACTTTCATTTGTAAGCCACCGAATACTTTTGACCGCATATGCTGAAGAACTAAGCTTTTTCTCCAATTTGGTTATATGGAAATTTTACCTGTAACTTAGTATCTAAAGTTAAACCAAGAAATAGGATCGTGTACACAATATCCAGCATCTCGTCCCTGACTACTACGTGTGTGTTGACCAATTTAGTATTAGACAACGAAAATTTAATTATTTTTCTTTTCTTCTCATTGAGTAAAGGATTGTTAATTGTAGACCATTCGACTGCTTCTGAGAAAATACTACTTACTTCGTAAAAATCTGGTTGCTATCTATTGACCTCAAAAAGCAAGGAAGTATCATCAGTAAACAGTACAGTACCACGCTCGTCCTTCACAAGGTGTGGTAGATCATTAATATAAAGTAGAATTAGAAATGGTCCAAGAACTGAACCCTATGGCACACCCGTACTGACAGCAGATCCCGAAGACATCTCACCAATAATATCAATATCTCTGAACTCTGCCATTAAAATATGACTCCAGAAGTCCAAGCAAAGGATCTCTGATGCCGTAGTTTGTACATCTGGAGATATTTGGTCAAATTTTCAATTTAAGCTCCGTTTACAAATTTAAGTCTAATTGTGCCTGATTATGTTTATTTCTTAATTTCATTCCCCGTTTCTCATTTAAACGTGTTTACGGTTTTTCTAATGCGGCGGGTTGGTCAGTTTCCACTTTTTTTTCTGTTCGTCGTTTTTTAACATTCTTCTCTTTAACCCTTCACGTAAAGAAAAAAGTGTCTATTTAAATAATTAAATAAGTATAGCTTACGCTGTTTTTGGCTGTAATTTTTTTTCATATTGCAATTATGATACACATTCCATCCTCGTTCTTATTGTTGCCTATATCTTTTCTATATTGCGCTCTCATATCCCACTGTACAGTAGTAGCAATCGAACCGCCCTTGCAATAATGTTAAGCAAACACCGCGCACGCGCCACTGAACAAACATTGAAAACAAGCAAGAAGAAAAAATGGTGGGCACTCGGATGATACTACGGTACCATAGGTGAGTCCATTCTATTTCGTATACTTTAAAGTGTGTTACGAACGCGATGAATTTTTTTTCCAAACAGTGCAATTCGCCGCACCGCTGTATGCAACTCAACAATAAAGCATAAACATAATTTAATTAATTATTACTGAGTACATAGGCGCACAAGTGCCGCCGTCTCACCAAAGCCGGGACAATTACTCACCCATATATCTACAAAAAAAAAAACAGGGCACGAGTGGTCCCCTCGCTACTCCCGAGGCCCTGGCCGACCCCCTAGCGGGAGGAGTGCGGTCGTGAAGCACAATCGCGCGCGTCCTCTACAGCGGCCTTTTTCGCTTATCCCACAGTTTCGCCGGTGGACAAACAATTGGTGAGTTATTATCTATCGGAAGCAGGCGTCCCCCTCTTCCTTCCCCTGTGCGCGAAACGAAAACACATAAAGAAGTATTTTGGCCGAGGCCTCTGAATTATTCAGTAGATAGCCAATTCTGATTACACGTCCCGTCGGATGCCCCGTATATAAGTATTATTATTCGCTTTCGGTGAGTTATTCACCGCTGGCGGTGGCCAGCTCTTGTCCCTTTCGCCGCGGGTCGCGGTCCACCGGTGACTCCGGCTTGTTTGTCGCGAGATACGATTTCTCTTTTAAGCGAACATCCGCCGGGAGACAGTTGACGCGGTTAAAATAATATCGGAATACGTTCCCGTAAAAATAAAAATACAGTACTATTAAATTATTCTATAACACATATGTTCAAAAATTACTATTTAACATTTAGGTAAATGATAAAATAGTTTTGACTATTGAAAATTAATTATTTCGATAATTATAAATAAATATAAAATTTTGAAATCGATAAATTTCAAGAAATTACTAGGATGATAATCGGGTCACTATCCCTATAATTTCTTATGTACTTAATAGGTTATGTTATATTACATGCTTAGGTGCTTTAAAATTTTATAACGTAGGCAAATGTTCACGTAGCAGGACTATAATGAACCTTACCTACCACATTTTGTTTATGTTAAATTGTTTAATAGTGGTAATTTAGTAAAATGTATACAACAATTTTTGAATAGACTTTACAGAAAAAGGATACAATTCTATGAATTCAAGTTATAGAAGATAGAAGGGTAATTATGTTAGAAACAATATGCTACCCCAGGACCTTCTATAATACTATAAATATGTCTTACAATACACACCCGCACGCAGGCACGCACGTACGTACGCCTGTACGCACACACAAACCACACACACAGATGATTTCTTTTTCGTCTTAATGAAAAGAATGCAACCGTTTTTGATTCCAGGTCCTGTCAATATAAGAGAGGACTCATAGCTTAACGATTTAACGCCATCAGGAATTTTAGCCAGTTTTTATTTATGAATTCAAGCCAGTTTCTCAGAAGGGTATAGACAGAGAGATAACCAATATCTGCATGGTACGACCTTCACATATCTTTTTTACTTTATTGACATCCATCAAAGGTTTCGTGCAGGCTCGTCGGTTTTTCGTATTTAAAATATGGCTCGTATTTAATGCAAAACCAATTCAGTCTGCGAATTTTTTTTAAACTTACCATGTATATTCTTTTATCGTAGTACGCATTCGCTATATATAATTCAGTATATTTTCATTTCTCCTTTCCTCATGGTCGAATCTCTTTTAACATACCTCTTTTCACTTTATCACAACTTCTTTCAAATCATAGCGTTTTCGAAAATTTCTGTTTCTAAGTCTATTTTTCAAAGACTCCCGCCATCAGGGGCGTGCACAGATATTTAGACAGGGAATGCAAAGCTAAAAGAACCTTGCCAGTTTCAGCATTATTTCGGTTATGCAAGGTTTAAAGATACTTACTGTCGTGTCGGTGACCCATCAACCTAAACGATATACTTATACACAGACGTGTCTGCTGTTTATTGGTTCTACTTTCATGTTTTTTTTGGAACGAAGTTCCTTACGGCGGGCTTGGAGGAGATAGGGATTTTGCTGCGCGACCGAACTGAAAAAAATGTGATAGTAAAACCGTAAGAAAAAGCCCGTGGAATAAAACCGTAAGAAAAGTCCGTGGAATAAAACCGTTAAATGAGACGCAGGCGCGACAGTCGTATATTTTAGATATGTCGTTATTTTACTGCACGTTTATTGGCGCAGGTGACGCGAGCTCGGCGAATGGCGAGCGCTGATTGGGATCACACCGGGCACGGCTGGCATGAGGCCGCGCGACTTGTTTACGACTTCGCGCGATTACCGAAAATCGGTCGGGGTTATTTTCCATTAACAAATATATGTCGGTAAAATATAAGAAATAAATCATAATAATCGTAATTTTTTTCGAAAATAGAATTAACAATAATAACAGAAAATGAAGATGATTGAAGAACAGATAGTAAGGAGTAAATGTCATAATTCCACTACAACGATCACCAAACGATTTAAGTAGCATCTTATAATAAAACATATTCCTGTCATAACTCTTAATAAAACATTATATTATTTTTTTTTGCAAATTGTGTCGATTCTACATTAGCCGAAGGAACTTCGTTCCTACCTGGTGTCCCACGACACCACTCGTTTTTTTATGCTTTCCTTCAACTATTATACGTAAGCATAAAAAACTATGTTGCACTATAGTTAGCCTAAGACACTAGTTTTTATGCATTTTGTACACTATTCATGTATGAAATATGACAACGTAAATTTCTTTATTTACTATATTTTTTGCTCTATTATCCTTTCAATATTCTTTTCATGTTTCCCTTTATTTATAAATAAATAATGCAAATAGATAAACTTTTTTCACTTTTTTTCAACTTCTTCGCTTCCTATCCATATATTGAACTCAGTCATGTTTTTGCTTCCTTCGAGCACCGTGACCACAATCTCGCCGAAATTTACTTTCATTCTTCTTTTATTAACACAAACATTCATTTTACTTACCATATCTTGCAAGTCACAAGAAAAAGGTGCTATAATTACTTAGTTACTTAGTCCTTCGCTCACCGGCATCGAGGTGGCGTTTAACGGGTAAATAACTCATTATTAGTCCACACTCATACCCTTATACATATAAACGACGACCTATATATTTTTTGGAAGTCCACGAATGTTACGATCCTGTTCGACAACTCGTTCAGCGTACACCTCATTTACCTTAACGTAGGCGCTGGCAGTTCCATGTTGCAGTATCAGTCCACTACTAAATGAACAGGATCTTCTTTTTCACATCGCCGTATGTTTTTTTCAAGACCTAAACAAAACCTTTTTAATACTTAAAATTTCTTTCTAATGTTCCGCGGAAGAAAAATTTGCTTCGTTCATTACCATTTTTGAAATGTTGCTTGTGCGTTCTAGGCCTTACTTTCGTTTTAATTTAAAACCGTCTACTTCAAATCTTTTCAATTACAATTTTCTCGTACAGCTAGCCAACTTAAGGGTACTTTTATAAGTATCCTATCCGATCTATGTCGGTATTTTCAGCAAATCTATGTGAGCCTTTCATCTTATGAAGGGTGCAATGACGGCTTTACGTCGTCCATCGGGTACTCTATAGCTTTTTCAGCACTTATCAAAAGGCTCATATAATAAAGCTTACTAGTATATGGTGGATATATACTATCATATCGACCAGCGTTCCTCGCTTATATATTATTAGCTGCTTTTGTAATTTCTTTTCATTTTCTTTCAATTTAATTTTCATTCTTGTTATTATTTAAGGTTTCAGTTGCATTGGCGTCGTTACAATCTGTAACTGTGTCGTGTTATGCGCAAACACTTTTAAAGCAATTATTTCGAGGCTGTGCGACAATTTTGTTTTTCAATTTTCAATCATTATTGCTACTAATAATATTAATACGCGATGTATTGGTATTCTCGATTTAGTTATTATTGATTTCTATTTCTCAAATATCGGCGGATTTTGGACATGTTAGAAAACTGGTTGGATATTCATGAAATAACAACAACAAATAGATTTTTCACATTTTGTTTTATTCAAAAAGTTTTTTTTCAACTTAATCGACTATATAGACTAAAATCACTTCTGACTTATTATGCGATTAAATTATTAAAGAGGCAGTAACAATTAATTACTGCAATTCCTAAGCCGAGTTACAAAGTCACTTATGCCGCCTAGAAATTACGTTAATAGAGTTTCCGGCTTAGCACAGTAGATGTCGCCGATTTATTTGCTAATATTAGACTCACAATAACCACGTCTTTATTTACATATATTGTTAGGTACATTTTTCTTTAACTTATGAACAATTTTACGCACCATCATACATGTTCTACGAACTTTGTTTCGGTAATTGATTTAAATTATAAATGTAATGGGATTATTATTTGGATAATTCTGCTATTAATATTATTCATTTACTTACACATTATTTGTAACAACACAGCCACATTTATTATTTACATTAAGTAATCAAATAAAATAAATATCCGTTTTTGAGAAATAACAATTAAATGTAACTCACTATCACTACATAAATAATCCATAAAAAAGCATATATGTACACTGATTTGAATGTAATTTTGGTGACCAATTAATCTTGACATATCAAACGTTATATAAAAAAATTAGTTCTTATTCTACATACAAAATATTATACGTGGTTCGGATAATCTTGAAATGAAAAAGTGGACTATCCATCAATAAAATTTCACTCAGAAAATTAATTTAATTCGATTATTTATTTTTCTCAAACTCACAAATTTCTACACAGCGATTATGTACTATATATTATTAGTGAATATGAAATTAAAACGCCATGAATGAATAAAAATACGAATGTATTTATAACTAATAATCGAAATTAAAAACGAAGTTTATTTCTGATAAGCTACAAGTACCACTGCATTTAAAAAATATCTTTAAGAATGTAATATGAACATAAACAATAAACATTACAGACATTTAAAATCTAGTAGCTTTTCCTATGAATGATAAAAAGTTAGAATTTTTGATTGTCTTTTATTATAAAATCAGTTCAAAGATTGCACATGACCGAAGTCCACTTGTCCTGAAAAAGTATTTTTTTTTTGATATATTTCATAAAGATTCCTTTATATCGAAGTAATATAGGAATCCACCAAGGCAGGGCTTATCAAATTTTTGGAAATAAAAAGAATGTTATTAAAATAAAAATAAGATAAAATGTGTCGATAGTTTTTAATTTTCTCCGTATTCGGTCACATCACAATTGCTGTAAATATTTTTTCGCCTACGTGAAACTAATATGATTTCAAAAATATAATAGAACTTACAAATGATGTTCAAAGTATTTATCTGAAGAGCAATTTTATTAAACCGAATTTTTTTATGTTAATTATGATGTTTCAAAACGTTTAGTTTATTACATGTTTTACATTTTTATCATAGAGTATCATATCTAAATTTATAAATATTTACATAGTAATGTACAATATTTATTTAATCAGTCTATAACAATATCTAAATAATTATAAGCTAATAACGTATATTTCATTTCAGTAAAGAAATTATATCACATTAAAAATACCTTCAGCTTTATAGCGACCGCGTCACAATTTCATGCAAATCTTTGGTTTACGCCTGAAGGCCGACAGCTTGCATATTAAAATAGCCTCTGAAGCCTTCATCCTGAATGTCTCCTAACAATATTCCAATATCAATAGTGAACCTCTCCTTTATTTTGACACAAATGAAATTGTCCAAGAAATTGATTATCAAGAACTGCTAATAAAATTTTAACGTATATGTAAAACAAGCATTCACAGACTATATTAATATTTGTTAAAAAAAACGACTCTGTCGTCATGTGAATTAAATATAACAATTATAATCAATTCCTAAAATAATGACAATGTAACTCTGATCTGAACAATTCGTACGTTCAGTGTTAATCTCGTGTTGTTTATGTTAAATTATAATTAAATTTGCACATAAGTAATACAACAATTTTTCTATAATATTAAATCATGACTATCGTTTGATTTAATATTATAGAAAATACAATATTAAATAGACGTATCGTTAGTCGAAATTAATATGCTTAAATCTACTTTAGTCAAATTTATCCAATTTGTACGAAATAACTTTTGTTTGAAGAAAAAAAAAGATGGAACCATTTGCATTCCTAATGACAAAGCGAGATTATTGTAAAACATATATAGATTAATATATTACAATAAGACGATATAACAATAATAACAATAACTTATACAATAATAACGATCAGGTCAACTAGGGCTAATTGTCACTAAACTAGCTATAGACTAGTTTATTGTAGTGTACTTCAGTGTATCCTCACCAAAAGACAATTGAGATTTATCTTCAATGTTAATCTGTCTTTATTTTTCGTTTCAACAAAGTATAGTAACAAAATAATTTGTTTATCACGTAGGTATTTTAAGCAAATAAAATACTTTAATCAACTCTAGATTAAACTTTAGGTAAAATTTGGGCACTTAATTATTACTTGTAAATGTTACAGCAACTAATGAGTATTTTCTTCTGATCGTAATTCTGAAGACTTCTTTTACGATTGTGTTTCTTAAGGTACTTTCATTTAAAACCGGGGGATAGTGACGAACGATTCTCTAAATTTGAAACGTTTACATTCGGAAACTCGTTTGCGAAATATCGTAAACGGATTTCGGAAATAATGTTTAAACCTATACATCAAACACTTTCTGTTCTGTGCGGTTCGTCAAATATATAATTGTCGACGTGGTATCCTTCATACATCATACCCCCACGTCAAACGTGGTACTCTTTGACAGAGCCATCGTAACCCCACGATCAACACATTTGGTCTATAAGGCGTCGATAACATAAATCGGATGTAAGTAGGTTACAGGATGTGAAATTATAAGTCTTCAATGCTTCACAATTGATGAGGAGTTCCGGAAAGAAACTGACTTACTTCACAGATACGAGTAAGATACGAAACTTACTTAGGAATTGTGTGTGTGTGTGTACATTATTGAGCATCTCTCTCTCTCTCTCTAACTGTGCCTGTATGTATGTTTTTTTTTTATTTAATTTGTTTTTTTAGTTTGTTTGCGCAAGTATGTGCGTGCGTGTGTTACAATTTTTGATCAGATCAACCGATATCGATATGTCTTGTAACATCCGAAAGGGTTTAATAGAATTTATATACAGTTACTTACATTTTTATTTATTTCCGCAACGAGTTATTAAAAAGTTGAATTTCTTTTTATATATTATAGCACATAACTTCTTTGCGTATGCCTGTCTATTTTTCATATCCCAAGAACCACTAATCAGTTTAAAATTATTCTCTTTTTAGTGTGGAAATAAGTTCTAAGGTTATAGTACATATTTAGTTTCGTCGGGTGTTAGGCAAGGTAATTAGAAAAATGAATTACCGCGTAACAACATGCCGAAAAAAAAATTTAGTATTATGACTTACTTACGATCATCGCCAAATCGACAAAAAATTGAAGAATTTTCAAAAAAAAAATATTTAATATAAAGATTTTAAATATTACAAATTAAATACCTTTTTAATTATATTATTTTTAATTATTCCGGTTGTTGAGACCTTTTCGCGAAACAGCTGCCGCCAATAACGTATTCCGGCTCATTTCGTCAGCCAAGTTTATTTGCTGTTACCGCTTTGAACAGATTGATATCGTACGCCTCAAACAATGAATCATTAAATACGCAGCGAGCACAAATACATACTACAATAGTGACTTCAAAACGTGTAAGCGTCAAACTCTCTCTAGGCTGATTTGGAAGGCCTAACCCCTAAATCTGAAACAAAAAAATTGTGGGAAGGTATAAAAATATTGCGGGAGGGTATTAAAAAAGGGTGGGAGGGTATAAAAAGATTGTGAGAAGGCATTAAAAGATTGTGGGAGGGTATTCAAATGTTGTGGGAGAGTATAAAAAGATTGTAGGAGCGTATGAAAAGATTGTGGAAGGGTATGCCTCAGCAGTGCGATCGAGCCCTAATACGAGGAACGCGTGAGCGTGACATCCGACCAGGGATCGATCTACGGAACCTTGGAGTCCGTCCCACTGCACTTGCGATGGAGATTGAAGCACGTTCACATGTTTCGCCGCCGCGACACCATCGCGAGCGTCGATATAATGTTATTTGATAGTTCAACGTCACTGACTGTAGTTATCTCTCGATTGCGGTTAAAATATACGGTTTTTATCCTATCCTTTACAATAAATGGCCCTTTCTCAATCCGAGTTTGACATTCCTACGGATGCCCTTCTGCTAACAATCCGTTAGCTGCCGTGAAGGCGCAGAGTCGCATGTCCGAATAGTTGCGGTGCGGGCCGGCCGTCGGGCGAGCAATTAAAATACTCTAGGCTTTTGATTTAAGTTCAGCACGAGGCTAATCAAAGTTGGCCGGAAGTTCGACGGCGAAGTGGGCCTGCCGACTCCCGCCACGCGAACTGGGACAAACAAAAGCGGCCCGCTATTGTCGAGTGCTTGATTATGCCAATAAGGATCATCTCGTTCAGCGGAAACAAATACAAAAGACAAGTGTACAAGTTTTGACGGATTGAAAAAAAACGTTTTCGGAACTCGAAATCTGTGTACCTATTGACCAATAAAAAAACAAAACTTTGTTTCTTGGACAACTCTTTTCCCTCTCAAATTTTATTCCCCCTCAAAAAAAATTTTGATAGGGAAAAGAGTTTAAACTAAATATGGTTAGATGGTATAAACTAAAATTACAACACGTAAACAATAAATACATTTTAAATATATCTGAGGAAGAGAGAGAGATGAATTTATTATATAAAGAAGAATCTAATTTCATGGACAGACAACTAAACATAAACACGACGTAGTTCCACCATATGTGAACTAACCTTCCCAAATTTTGAAAAGTACCATAAGAACTACATATTTACAACCAACCTGTAAGATCATGACATTCTAAAACTTTTAGACGTCAAAGGAAAGACGATAAATGTATAGTTATTTATATTTATAGCTAGAATATTGTTCATTATTTCATCCATTTTTTTTGCTTTAATTCGAGTATAAATCTAGTTTTTTTCCGGAGCTCTTAAAAGTAATAATAAACCATTCAAATGAATACGTAAGAATCATTGAAGTTGCATAAATAATATTTTTAAATACATATAATTAAAAGTTTAAATATTTTTAGAAATATTGATTTATTTTGAATAAGAGAGGAAATAAATCAATAAAGAGGTTCACTCGACAATTATATTTCCAAATTATTAAATCTTTTTTAATATTCATATCTTCGGTAGTGATTGCAATTCAACTCAATCAGAGATTCCAAAAAACAATGTTTATTCATAGATCGTTACGGAATACACTTTAAAAACGAAAATTCATTATATAACAATATTTCGGTATTGAATTTTTATATAATTTCAAGCTAGCCAAAAACACTTACTTAATCCTATGAATAATTAGCTATCTAACCGAAGTACCCGAACTGGTCTGCAGCAGAAACTTCAAGAACAGCTGCAGGGCTACAACGAGGATGGTGGACAGGCGGATCTCCGTTGCTGCACCTGAGGATGCAGTAGCAAAATTATTAATGTGCACTAGATCCGATTAATCCCGAACGGGCAATGTCTACTGTAGGAAAATTGGTGTACAAATATTCTACTCCGACGGTAGCTGGAGCACTATTCTCAAAAGCAGTAGATCAAAAAAGTACACGAAATGGCAAATAATATCACACACTTTTTAGAAACGATATTCTCGAAAATTGTACTCGTTTAATTTTTATTACAAAGTGGTAAAGTAGCAACGAGCGGAAAAATTTAGTAGAAATTAAGATTTGGCATACATTATCTTATGTGTCAAAAATATTTAATTTTGTTGAAAGATGTTTGTACGCGATTAGGCTAAATATTTTTAGCCTATCGCTTTTCTAAGGGATTCAACGTTATTATACCAAATTAAAAAATATTAAATATGTAATATCTTGTCTACAAAAATATATTCTTAAGATAGCATGTCAAAAAGTTGACTTGTATATGATGTTACAAATAAATGCAATTGTTGTTTCAACTGTTTGTGATGAGCAAACTGAGGCGGAATATTAAATCCCGAGTGGAGTATGCAGCATTTGCTATAGTGTTTCCAGAAATTTTAATAGAAAAACAAAAGTGGACAAAATCATTATCTACCGCTTTTGAAAATACAGCTATGGCCGATTATTTATTTTCAGTGGAATGATTTGATAAAAATGGTTCGTACACTTCTTTTGAATGTCAAAAAATATACGTCGCTAATGAGTCTTTTGCCGGTCGTATTATGAAAGTTTTCAATACTAAGAATTTTTTTCAACGACCTTTTTTTTAAACTCTTAACTAGAACTCAATTTTTATTTAAATTTTAACTTGAGAACTAATCGCCAAAAACTGATTAATTTAACAAAAACTGTTTTTTAATTAAAGGTGTATATAAAAGCAGTTTGTGGAAGAGGCGTTAAAAATTATTAATTTAGCGTAAATGGTAAGCAGACGACAACAGAGATATGTCTAGGTCTGACGCCGATATATCACTCAATTTGTTTTTTTTTTTATTATGAATCAATAATCATATCTTTATGTTGATGATAATGTCATTTATCAAGTACACATAATAAAAATAAGTGTAAGTTACATAATTTTTATACCATGTATAATATAAAAACATAAAGTTATTTTTAATACAGTACTCATTTTATCAATCGATAAAATACATCTATATAAATTTTTCGATATGTCCACAACTTTATATGAATAAATTGCGTTTTATTGAACTAAATATTATACATTTTTGAATATTTTTAGGTTCAATATATGCAAATATCTATAGATTACTACGCTATATCTATGTATAAACCCGTAAAATATGTTAGATCCACTCATGCGCATCCTCGCATAAGCCCGAGTTTGTTATATTAATATACGCTTTATAAATACTTATTACTATGCATGACAAAAATTTACATTAAACTGTATATTGCATTTTTCTATTCGAATGGAAATGTTTAATATTAACTAGATGGCAACCCTCAAAATATAAATTAGCGTAAAGAAAGACAACCCTAAAATTTTATTGCACATTTTATTGCAGATTTCTGAATTTAAACGACGGTCGTTACCTTAAAAGCTACAATAGTGCATTGATACATTACAGGTAGCGATGGATTTGTCCACGACGCGAGTGCCAGATGGCGGCAAAACCGTCGAATAGACAATAGCTAAGTATTACGAAAATTGTTATTGGAACACGGTTTATGCCTGTATTCAGACCGGCCATAAATTTAATGGGATTTCTATACTTTTTAATGGTAATTTCGTTATATAGCATTAAGTTTCAAGTGTATATATTCCATTTTTATGAATACCCGTTAAACTTCTCCCCAAGGCTGACGCGGGATTCGCACTCCTCTCTCTCAGCACCAGGGTGTGGCTGGTCGCGTTCCATGCGTCGAAGATTGAAGCTTCGCATCTGTAGTGAAATTGGAAACTAATTACTTTCAAATTCTATAATAAGTATGACCAACATAGGATTTTGTAAAATTTTTGAATGATTAATATTGGAATAGTTTATTTAAATCAGGTATGAAATCTTTACAGTTAAAATTTAATCCGTAATCATAAATGTATCAGATATAAATAAATATACATTGAGATCGATAAGAAAGAGAAAAATTAAAATATCTGTATATTTAGTAGGGAAATAAAATGAAACGAAATGAGTATATCATTATGTACAAACGTGGCTCCATCAGCACGAACATGATACATATTTTCAATCTCTTCTCAAATTAATCATTGCGTCTAAATTCAACATTTTTCAAGAAGTTAATAACAAACTGTAATAAATTCAAACCTTCCATCAAAACTTTTAAAAGCAACAAAAATAAAATATAATAATAGTTTACCATGCTAGGTATAATAGAAATTATCAAAGAATATTTCATATATTATATAAATTCTTGAAACAAGCCATCTTATCACACCGATTCGTTGAAGGTATTCAGTTCTGACAAGAGCTTTTGGGTAGCATCAGCAGCACCGGTCATATATCAGCGTCTTAACGCAACAATCTTGAAGCCTGTTATCACGTACCTATAACGTATGTATATCAAACGTGAACCCATATGAGTGTCTAACCTCGTCGATAAGCCCATAATTGCACCACAAGCAATATAAGGATATATCGTACAGCTTTTTTCTACGAGATAGATCCAAACGTTGAATCCATAGAAGATAAAATTTCCGACAAAGCTCACCGAAACGTCTAGTTGAAGGGCAGCGGACAGGCGACGTTACTCAGAGGGCTCATGACTGATAGAGGAATAAGGTATTCAAAGACCTACACGAACCGCTCGCAGCGGCATCGTCTGACTTCTCACTTGGTTGAAAGTTGATAGGTCGCGAAGTTCCGTCGGTTGAAATGGCCCAAGATCGTGTAAATTTAGGGAAAAGACATAAGGCTGGCTATGCATGTGCTACTGATCCAACAGCAAGGATGAAAGATCCAATCAAAATTAACGTGATTTAGAGCTAATGTAACATGTATTTTGACATGACTTTAATTGTAAACATTTTCGAAATCGAATCAATTATTTTGAGCGTCGCTTTTATCACTTAATATATAAATTATGGCTACACTCCAATACCATTCAACTGATCACCATTAAAATTGGATGTGCATATATTTTTTCATGGGGAACGCGGTTGTACTGGCGTTTTAATATAACTCTCTACCAGGTGGCGTTGTAGCACATTAACTTCCATAGCGGTTAGCAGATCATTACGAAAATGCCAATTTTCGTACTTGAATGCATGCCAGTGCATAAACATATTAAATTAACTTTATTATTGTATATACTATTTATACATTATTCTGCTGCATCTAATAAAAATTTGAAGTATTGTTTAAAGTTTGAACACCATTTAATCTATTCATATAGTGCGTAAGCGAAACATTTCTGACTGACTGACTGACTCATCACGAGATCTACGAAATTCGTTCGATTGCCTTCAACTTCGGCATAATTACTCTTGTCGGGATGTAGACGCTTATTAAGAACGTATTTTACGCAAATCCTATCAAAAAAAAATTTCTACGTGAGCGGACAAGAGCTAGTTCATTTAGACGTGATATAGATTGACAAGAGATCGTTTGTCCGGTTAAATTCTATAAATCTGACGTGTTCGTAGAAACGAGAAGTAATTCAAGACTTTTGCCCATTGCTTTAAATATTGTCAAATGCACACGGTATGAAATTTAAAAAAAATACTGTTTGAAACAAGCCCTTTTAATTGTCATACCACAAGGTGTGTGATATATTGCAGTGGTTAAATAGTACTCGTTTCAATAAAAATGATTACACAAATATATTGCAAAATTTTAACTACCATACAACATACGAGTTAATGCATCGTGTATTATTAAAGGTTTTTTGAGTACACCAGCTGGCAGAGGCGTACAATCACTCTGTGACGACGTCGGCTGTCGCTTGGAAGTTCATTAAAACTTCGCTTATATCAAACTGTTTTTGTTTGCATTTGGAAATTAAACATTTAGCAACACAACACTCAATAAAAATATCTTTTGAATTTGTTATCTGTATAGATGTGTTCTGTTTGTTCACACAACACAGATTGTTATCTGTGTTATGTGAAATATAGATATATTTTATGATACAAAAATATAAGATTATAAAACTTAAGAGTTTTTTTATGTGTTTGAACACTGATCCTAGGAATTGTCAGTTGAATTTGGTAAATTAGTTTTGTATTACATAGCCCGTATATTAAAACCGCTTATGCGCTTTATGGCTGTTTTCCTTTTTTTTTTTTTGCATTCGTTACCCGTAGTATTTAGTCACCAAACTGAAGACATCGTCTGTTATGTCGGTTTATTCTTTTTTTAGTCCTTTTACTTTTCCACATAAATTTCAGATGATCTAATATAAAAGAAAGAAATGTATTAAGCTATGTATTCATCGCGTGTATAAAACAAACGAGTGTAATACAAATTTAACATGGACCGAACAGCGGGGCACAACTATTACATTTGTAAGAACAACGTATCCTCTAGTTTTTCTTTCAGGCTTACATTCTACACGCCATATGCATAAAACTAATGCGTTTATAGCTTACAGCCTCCGTATGTAGTATAAAATACCTAGGCTGGACCATGATCGGGAATTGGATCAGAATTGAAACCCAACCCGATTTAAAAATCTAGAGTGGGGCCGATATTGGAATCGTGACAGCGAACCTGAATGTTGGACTAGAATGGATCTCAGAACAAGGTTAATGAATATGGAGATTTGGACGGAGACCGAGAGCGGCAACGCAATTAAAACAAACTCGATATAGAAGATGAAGGAAACTATTCTATATCTATACGAAGGTGATGGCGGACATATTGTATTACAAATCATAGTAATACAATATCTAATTTACTACAAATCGATATTGTACTTTTTTTTTTAGTTAGTAGTCATAAGACTGTAACGAATTGATTGTTTTCAAAACCCATTCTGCGTGCATGGAGCATACGTATGTGTAGCGAAAATAAGACTATCAAGTATCAATTGTAAGGTTCTACCATTACGTTACTTGAAGCGGCCCGTAGGAAATGTGAAAATATACCCGACAATTTCTCGACTGCAATTGAAAGCCCTCTTACGTCGCCGGGGCGACCTCTCCGAGCTTTCCGAACGCTTTATTTTACAATAGCTCCGACTGCAGCCACTTGCAGAAATATAAGTTTGCGAGACTTCGGCTGCAAACGACGACCTCTGAGTACTTAGTAGTCGTTGAGGTTCGTAATTGTTTTTTTTTATTGTTACGTGCCAATAAAGGAAAAAAATATGGATTCAATTTTACGCCAGTCTTTTCGTCAAAACTGTCTTCTCTTAAACACGCTTTTATATGAAAGTCGGTGATTCGTGTAATTTTGAAATATTTTTTAAATGTTTCAAAATGTGTGCCGAGAAAAAGTACAGAAGCAATCATAAAAAGTGAAAATCTGTTGCAAAATTACAACAATAGTGCAATGTTATTTTGCAAGAACAGTTAGAAATCGTTTTATTCTGACTCGACCCTCGGAGAAAATACTGGTTTATTAATTCTTAAAACAATTCTATGTGTTAGCGTGAAAACTACACCCGACCCGACTATCCACAACCCGATATTCGTTCAAGTGAACCGCGAAACCACTGAATATTTAGCTAGTTCCTCCGCTATGCTTCACCCCACCATAAGTAACGCATCTTCTCTTTTTCATTCTTCTCCTAATTACTTACTGGCCAAGTAAGTAATTAGGAGAATGCCACAACAGAGTAAGTATGCTACAACAGAAAACGAATAGTATTTATCAGAATGATCGGCGTATAGGCACTGCTCCGGTACTGGTTCCACCTGTGAGGGGTTATTAAAAATTAAATGATGAAATGATAAAAATTTGACGAAAAAAAATTATTAACAGTATACTTAAAAGAAAACCAAAAAAAAAATCACAGCACTCAAGTACCGATATCAGTATTAAAAGGGAACGACTGCACAAAATATTATAAGTACTTTATCATGAGCGTAGGTACGGGCGACAAAACAGCAGCCTCCAGCTCCAACGTCGCTAAGCTCGACGCGTAGCCGTTGCTATAATTTAGTATGTGGTTTGCTGTGAATCCGGGGACCTGAGACAAAAAAAAAAGTTATTGCGGTCTTTTAAATACATTCAAGGCATGTGATATATAAATAAATAGAAGAAAAACCTTAGACTTTTTTATAAAAATTAGAGAAATACTACGTCTTATTTTTGTAGATTTATTAACATCGAAAGGATCCTATTCAGCTTTTAATAGAATACTCAATGCTTCAACAACAATTACGCAAACGGTTTATTGAGAAGATTAAATTGTACCAAAAGTGTTTCATGATATGTCGTATAGACCGGTGGATATGATTAATTTTCAAATAGAGGCAATTTGATATCGGTATATATATATATATATATATATATATATATATATATATATATATATATATATCAATCCAACTCTGCATGTCTATCTATTACGTATTTATGTCGTCATGTCACAGACAAATGTCGATCGATTATAAGCTTTGGTATTACGAAAGTCTGGAGTCAATTATTAAAATGAACGGAATATCATGGTGTTGCCATTATTAACACAATGTTTGTGAAGCGAGAGAAAGAGAAATAAAAGTAACAACATCGAACTGTTCCACAGACCATATGCAATTTTGGTTTAATAGTAGATCAACTTCGGTTATAGACAAATTTGGTATCGTTGAAAAATTATAATATCTTCGTTTTGATAGTGCAATACCAAATGTAACATCAGTACTCTCCTGCACATTTGTAAAATAACTACCTTTTCTAAACACATTATTGACTTGTGATTGACATATTTTTATATTATGAATGTTCTATCTAAAAGGACATCGTATCTGAGAAAGTTTGATAAATAACGCACAAGTTACAAACATGACACCAAGTAGACATCTATAAGACAATACGTAATAGAACTGCTGTGATTGTTCACCATTGGACGTTGTGTGGTTGTTAGACAATAATTACCTATTTCTAACCGACTTAAAAAAGAAAAGGAGGAGGTTCTATGCTCGTTTGTATCTGTTCCATACAAAAGTAGATGCCTGGTCAATTTTAGTAATCATGGTTTAACCCACTCGCAAGTTAGCTAAATGAATTAGAAAGTTATAATCACGCGATAAGTAAAAAATTTAATATAAAATAACTTTTATAATAATAACAAAAAACAGCCTTTAAAGACCTATTTAAATAATTGATTAAATATACCCCAAACAGCTAATTCGTCGTTTTTGGAATTAGTTCCAGCTAAAGTAAAGCAAAACAACATATGAAATATGAACACGGATATGAAGCGTTAAGTATTAAACTAAAAAGGGGATTTTTCTTCTAACGAGACACAATTGTGTCGGATTTATCTTCAGCTGGAACCAACCGAATAAGTATTTAAACAGACTACAAAAACAACTAATCAGTTGTCTGTGATGTCTGTTTAAACAATTATTTAAATAGGTTTTTGAAGGCAGATTTTTTTATTTTTATAAAATTTGTTTTATACCGTATTGATTAAGTACTTACTTATCTATATAAAAAATGTAATGCTTATTACCTAAACGAAATTCCTACACATAAAATTTGCAACTTTCAAACATATTAAAGGTACGTATAGTTTCAGTGTATTTTTCTTATGAGAACGCTCGAATGAATACTTCCGTGGGTGTAGAAATTTTAAGGAATACCTTCCATGTTCTCTCGTAATACATCATAGTTTAAGACTATGATAAATAATATACTTTTTTATAGTATTTTAAAGGGTATATAATGTGAGCCACTGAAGTGTAGGTGATCGATGCCGCCCATGGCTATCGTTCTCCAGAGGAGGGACTAGTGTATTGCCAGCCTTTTTAGGAAAGAACAGCCTATCTGAGAGAAGATGAAAGGATCCACCGGAACTCTCGCACACTGGACAAAACGGACAGCAGTTGCTGTTACTTCACGTCTGCATTCTGTGAGAATATGGTTTCTCATCTGTCGAGGTTTTCACATCAAAACAGATTTCCCGTATGACATCAAAATTAGAGTTGTGTTTATTCTACACAGTTGTGTCATCGTGCTGTTAGTATACAGGCCGCCCTAGCTTAGCATTAGTGTTGTATGGTTAAATATTAGGACATACGATTTGCATCTAAGTATATAAATAATCGAAACGAAGTAGTTAAAGACGATACGTTATAATTCGATTGATTGATAGATTTGGCGATAGTAAAAGGCCGCGCCTCGTAGTGGAGTTCGTGGGATTATATTTTTCGACATTTGCCTATAACTTTAGCATTGCATATGCCGTAAACAAAATACCACAAATTTTATGGTATTTGTTTCGATAGGTATATTTTTAATACAAAATATTTATCGGGTTATTTTTCTTATGCAAAAAACTAATATAAAAAAAAATGTTATCATACATATTCACTAACACCAATAATTTATATATACAAAACAAAAAAAATAATATCAAAGGCAATCTATGGAGTTGACAAAGATGAAAATAATAATTTTTATTCTACTAAACAGGTATAATCAATATCTTTATGAGGTTACGTACCTATTATTATTGTATTTATCTACTATATAAAAATAAGTCCAGTTTTCTTCCCTGACGATATAACTCCAGAACGCACGAACCGATTTCCACGGTTTTGCATTCGTTGGAAAGGTCTCGGGCTCCGTGAGGTTTATAGCAAAGAAAATTCAGGAAAAATTCAACAGAAAAGTGGGAAAATCGTTTTTCACATACAGCGCCATCTCTGATACATAGCATGTACTACAAACTAATATTGAATACTTCAAGTAGATGGCGCCGGTGCGTGATAAAGTGTTTGACAGCTACTCATTGTTCTCTGCTCATTTAATTTCATTCAAGCTGAGTGTAAATTATGTGGATCGTGCATTTGAGGTTAAATTCAACACTCTGTCCATAGTCCAAAATGCCTAGAGGACGACGTGCGAGCATCGGCCGCCACACAAGACATGCAAGCCAGCAACAAGTGTATTCAAGGAACTTAAGCGAAGAAAGACAAAATATAATAAGAGAAAATGACCGATTGAGACATCGCGTGAGCACACGAAGATCATTGGCATCATACAATCGCTTGGCATTCCAATATGATCCCACTGCGAACTACAGTGATGATGAAAATTTAGATATTGGACGAATGACGACTATATGCCGATATTGCAATGCGTTAAAGTTCAAAGAGAAACGGCTGGATTGTGCTGCGCAAGTGGAAAAGTCAAACTGGATCCATTACTTACACCACCACAGCCACTGAAAACATTGTTCGATGGAAGTGATCCCGATTCCAGCCATTTTCTTCAACACATCCTTGAATACAATAACTGCTTTCGCATGACTTCCTTTGGAGCTAATATCATTCGAGAAGGCGGCTTCATGCCGACTTGCAAGGTAAAAGATACAACACACATAACCAATCACTCACACCAACACAATGAATTGCAACACATAACAACTGCATATACACCACACACTACACCATCACACGATCAGAAGTTACAACGTATTCTTCAACAAATTTTAATGATTATTTGCAATTACAGATACAAGGACAAATATATCATTTGCATGGTTCAATGGTGCCAACACCAGATGAACCGCATCAATTTCTGCAAATATATTTCATTTCGTCGATGGTGGATCAGCTGAATGTGCGGTGCAATATACAGGAGCACAACAGTTAAAGAGACGAATTATTGAACAGTTGCAAGCATTTTTCACGCTAATAATGCTGTGGTTAATATGTTCAAAACAGCATTGGAACGAATGCCATCGGATACGCACAAATTTGTCATAAGAGCGGATTGTACCCCAACAGGTGAACATGTGCGAAGATTCAATGCACCCACCGTTAATGATGTTGCTGCAATTATTGTTGGCGATCCAACTAAATCACGAGACATTGTCGTTCAGCGAAGAAGCAATATCATGCATCGTGTAAACGAGACACATCGTTTGTACGATGCGTTACAATATCCAATCATTTATTGGCAAGGCAAGACGGATACGACATCACGTTGAAGATGGTCGATCCAATTACAGGTACAATATTCACACACTAATTATTTCAATTATTACTATTATTGGTTTCCATTAACAATTCATTTAATTTTGTATTTTCAGGAGTATCAACGAATAAAAATCTAAGCGCAATGAATTACTATGCGTATCGTATGATGATTCGTACACATGAGGAGAATGTCATTCTGAAGTGCCGTCGGCTATTCCAGCAATTCGCTGTCGACATGTATGTCAAAGTCGAGACCGAACGTTTAGCGTTCATCCGATTCAATCAGGCAAAGCTACGATCTGAGGACTATATACACTTGCGTGATGCTATTCATTCAGATGGTGATGTTCAGAATATTGGACGACTGACGATTCTCCCATCAACTTATATCGGAAGCCCACGCCACATGCACGAATACGCTCAAGACGCTATGACGTACGTGCGAAATTATGGAACTCCGGATTTGTTTATTACGGTCACATGCAATCCAAAGTGGACGGAAATTGAACGCGAGTTGGAACCGGGTCAAAAACCGCAAGATCGCCATGACATAATCGCCATGACATAATCGCCAGAGTATTTCAGCAAAAACTCAAGGTTATGATGGATGTGCTTACTAAGTATCGAGTTTTGGTGACACACGTTGTTATATGTACTCGGTGGAATGGCAGAAGCGTGGACTACCGCATGCTCGTATCCTAATTTGGTTGCTGAACAAATTACATTCAAATGAAGTGGATGACATCATATCAGCTGAAATTCCTGATCCAGTCACTGATCCCCGTCTACACGACATTGTGACGACACAGATGGTGCATGGACCGTGCGGTGCATTAAATCCATTATCGCCTTGCATGGCTGATGGAAAGTGCACAAAACGATATCCGCGACCGTTAGTTGCTGAAACAGTCACAGGGAACGATGGATATCCAGTTTATCGTCGGCGTTCAAAGGAAGATAACGGTCGAACTATCAAAGTTAAAGTTCAAAATCAAGAGATTGAGATCGGAAATGAATTCATTGTACCATGTTGCCCGCTGCTATCACGAATTTTCGAAACACATGCAAACGTTGAGAGTTGTCATTCGGCCAAATCAATCAAATATTTGTGCAAGTACGTCACAAAGGCAGCGACATGGCTGTGTTTGGTATTGCGTCGGAAAATGCGAATGACGAAATCAGCAACTTCCAAATGGGCAGATACGTCAGTACTAATGAAGCACTGTGGCGATTATTGTCATTTCAAATTCATGAAAGATATCCCACAGTTGTACATTTAGCAGTGCATTTGGAAAATGGCCAAAGAGTTTACTTCACTGAGGCTAATGCGGCACAACGAGCTGAGAGACCACCATCGACAACATTGACTAGCTTCTTTGCAATGTGTGAAGCAGATCCATTCGCAGCGACGCTGATGTACGTTGAAATGCCCAAGTATTACACTTGGAATCAATCAACAAAGAAATTCCAACGTCGCAAACAAGGAACCCCAGTTCCAGACTGGCCACAGGTGTTTTCAACTGATGCACTAGGTCGTATGTACACTGTTCATCCTAGAAACGATGAATGTTTTATTTGCGACTGCTGTTAGTAAATGTACGTGGACCAAAATCATTTGCGCATTTGAAAACTGTGAATGGCCACCAATGCCAAACATATCGAGAAGCATGTCAACTATTGGGTTTGCTGGAGAACGATTCTCATTGGGATTTAACACTTGCAGATTCAGTTGTTTCATCAAATGCGTACCAAATACGAACGCTGTTCGCAATTATCATCACCACATGTTTTCCTTCACAACCAATTCAGTTATGGAACAAATACAAAGACGCCATATGTGAAGATATCTTGCATCGCTTGCGCATTCAAACGAATAATCCTGACATCCAAATAACCGATGAAATCTACAATGAAGGATTGATTCTGATTGAGGATCAATGCTTGACTATTGCAAACAAGCTACTGATTGAAGTAGGAATGATTGCGCCAAATCGATCGATGCACGATTCATTCAACCAAGAATTAAATCGAGAGCTGCAATACAATGTTGATACATTGCAGGAATTCGTTAGAAATAATGTTCCGTTGCTGAATGAACAGCAAAACAAGTATACGAAACATTAATGCAAGCGGTGGACAATAATACTGGTGGTCTATTCTTCCTGGATGCACCTGGAGGAACAGGGAAAACATTTGTCATTTCATTGATTTTGGCCACTATTCGATCAAGATGTGACATAGCTTTGGCGTTAGCATCATCTGGAATTGCGGCGACTCTTCTAGATGGCGGTCGTACTGCACATTCTGCGCTTAAGTTGCCACTCAATTTAAACACAATTGATACTCCAACATGCAATATTTCCCGATCCAGTGCAATGGGAAAATTGTTGATGCAATGCAAGCTCATTGTTTGGGATGAGTGCACAATGGCACATAAGAAATCACTTGAAGCACTTAACTTCACACTGAAGGATCTTCGGCGAAATAACAACATCTTTGGCGGCTTGATGATATTGTTGGCAGGCGATTTCAGGCAGACGTTGCCAGTAGTTCCCGTGGAACGCCTGCAGATGAATTGAATGCTTGCCTGAAGGCATCACCTTTATGGAATAACGTAAAAATTATCGCTAACCACTAATATGAGAGTTCAACTTCAAAATGATCAAAGTGCTGCACAATTTTCCAAACAATTATTAGATGTTGGAAATGGAAAAGTCCCAGTTGATGCGACATCTGGATTAATTACTCTTACCAACGACTTTTGCCGATTTGTAGACACTCAATTAGTTCTTATTGAAAATGTTTTCCCAAACATTAGTGAGAATTATAAGAATTATGCTTGGTTAAGTCAACGAGCAATTCTTGCCGCAAAGAATAATGATGTCCACGCACTGAATTTCACCATTCAATCAAAATTGCTGGCGATTTGGTGACATACAAATCCGTTGATTCAATAACAAATCCCGATGATGTAGTAAATTATCCAACGGAGTTTTGAACTCTGGAGATACCAGGATTTCCACCACATAACTTGCAACTCAAAGTTGGTACAGTTATTATGATACTGCGTAATTTGAATCCACCGCGACTTTGCAACGGTACTCGACTTTCGGTAAAGAGACTTATGCCGAATTTGATTGAGGCAACCATTATTAACGGAAAGTACGCAGGTGAAAATGTATGTATTCCTCGAATACCAATGATTCCGACTGATCTTCCGTTTGACTTCAAACGATTGCAATTCCCAGTTCGCCTTGCGTTCGCAATGACAATTAATAAGTCGCAAGGCCAATCGCTTAGTGTTTGCGGGATAAATTTAGAAAATCATTGTTTTCACATAGTTATACGTTGCGTGTTCACGAGTTGGGAAACCATCCGCTTTGTTTGTGTTAACGTCAGACCAAAACAAAAATGTGGTTTACCAAAGAGCACTACAATGAAACGGATAATTTGCGGACACGTATAACGCTTCGATTCAGTATTTACTTTGGATTTGTAGCGACATCAAAGAGTAACTTTCATTTACTTAGGGAAGTTCAACTAAATAACACTTCATTTTAGTAATCGAAATGAATTTATTACTGTGTGAAATGAAATAAATATTTTCCTTTTCAAATATATAACAAAAAAATTTTTTTTCTTTATCTTTTAATCACCAAACGAAATGTTACATAAAACGAATCTGGTGGCGAAACGGAGTTCGCCGGGTCTGCTAGTTATTATTAAATATGAATGATAGAGCCATATTGTGGTCAACTTGATTGCAGCATGAAAATGGGTCGGCCCTCTGGGTCGGTGAAATAGCACATTCTCATAGAATACAGATATAAAGTAACCGCTTCCGTTGTTGTATTCCGTCCAGTGAGTAATAGTTCCGGTAGCCCACTCTCCGTTCATCAATTTCCTTCCCATCAGAAATCCTATTCCTAATCAAAAGCCGACCACTCACTGATTACTTCTCTCGAATCGCGTATAACCATGGGCGGTGATGACCACCTACTCTCTATTGCAGAGTTTCCCAACCTTTCTTTTGTTGAGGCTCCTTGGATTTCTAGCAATATTTTAATGCCCCCCTTTCAATCTTACATTACGAAAACGCATATTATTTTAAAGACTTACATTTATTTTAATTCAAAATTATACAAAATAAAGTTCAAACAAATTGAAACATTTTTTTTTTATTGATATTTATTATAATTATAGTAAATAATATTATTTTATTGCTTAATTTACGCGCCAAATTATTTTTTCTTTCAAAAATACAAACGTATTGCGCCCCCCTTGGTATCTCTCCACGACCCCCTTAGGATGCGCGCCCCCTGATTGGGAACTCTTGCTCCATCGGATTGCAAGTTCGTTTGCCTCTTGAGAATGCTATAAAATAGTAGTATAATCGAGTAGAAAAGGAAAAGTCGCTCACCATTTGCTCGTTGACGTACCACGTGATGTTAGCCGCCGGCAGCGAGGGCGGTGACGAGCAATTCGCTCTGATGTGCTCGCCGCCCGCGTACCACATCCGGTCCGCGCTCACGTTGGGACTGGCCAGCGGCGGTTCTGAAACACATGTATTTTGTGACTTTTCGAAGAAACCGATTCAAGGCTTCATAGTTTTATAGGACTTTCTATACTTCAATTACTGCATTGCTTGTTTACGGCTACCATAAGATGTTTTCTTGATATCTGCCAAAATAAGAGAGGGTAATGTTTTTGAGAGTATGTATCTATGTATGTATGTGGGAATGCATTTATGTGGTTATTTTGGTTGTATGTTTTTTTTCTTTGGCATGCTTTACAACCCCATTTGATGGATTTCGATCTATAAGGCGTCATTGATTCGTCTCAGTTGTGGGAGTATCATAGGATGTGCCAAAATTATGAAAAACCAAAAGCGTATTTTTGGCGGTAAACTCGGGGTTTCAAATAAATTCTTTTTTTTTCGAATCTATCGAGTGGAATATCAAAATGAAGCCTTTTAAGAGACAATCGTAAAAATATATATAATTATTATGTTTAAAAATCATTTGATACAATAAATCTCTAAAATATTCTAAACACGTGAATTAAATTAACAATTCACGTGTTCTTCTTCTATAAAGTAACTGTATTAAAAACAATGTCAAATATAATTAAATGACTGTTACAGCGAGTTGGCGTTACTTGTACATTTTACACACGTTTCATTTTTAGGTATATTGTCTTTTAACCATTTAAATTAGTATACTCTATATAAAGAATGCACGATTGGATAAAATTTTCTCCATATATTTTCTGCACTTATTCAGGATAACGGTACTAAACATTATCGGAAAACTTTTTTTTTATGTCGTTTTTTTAAACGATTTTTATGTGCTTTGGCGCTTATATTTTTTACTTTGAAACCGCGCACACTACTGCTATTTCATTTTCCGTATGCGCTAGTAACAATATTCTCAGTCGTTAAATCATCGGTTAGATTTCCACCATTTGTGATGTGAACCTGGAGTGGTTTTAATTTGACTAAAAAAAAAGACGCTCTCAACCGCTGAAGCACGCCGCTCATCCGTACTATGCCCGATAAAAAGAGATAAAACAATGAAACTATAGGTAGTTCAGTATACAGGAGCTATTCCTGGATTATCAAATATAGTAGTCGTAGTTAACCACTCGTACGAGCCGGATATTAACGGAAATAACTGCGAGTTGGGACAGTGGAACGTATGTAGTAAATAATTTGGAACCGGTCGCTTTTACCGAGCGGATTGGAAATTTCCAACCGAAGTTTGTTCCGGGCAGCTGCGACGCGTATTAAGCAATATTTCACGGGGGTTCAATAAAAATAGCCTTAAAAAATATTGCACTAGGAAATATGCGCCGGGGAGTTGCGTCGTGTAACGCAGCGGCTGACGTGAACCATGCAATTTTTTTTTACGGGCGCAACTTTTGGAGCGGCCAATACCGATAAAACAGAGTTTTTTCTTTTATATTTCCATTTTTTATTTTAATTTTAAATTTTTGGAATATCTCTGATTAAAGCCAAAATTATTACACATAATAAAATAAACGACTAAAAGCGAAAACAAAATTAAAAGCATTATGGTCATAACTATTTTGTTTGGTTTGCGGCATCGGTATAAAACAATAGAAAAAAAACAATTAGACAGTCATTGGGGACCGATGACGGAAATGAAAATTTAAGAGACTGTGAAATAATTTTGTGTTTTTGACTGTTTTTTTTTTGGGATTTTCAAATTAATTTTAATATCATAAATTTACATATTTCATTTTGTAAATTAAAATTAGTCTAGTTTAGACGTCTATCGGCACTCCCAGTAGAAATTATATACATTTTAATATAGTATATTTATTAATTGAAACACATGATGGACTGGTTGGGCGAGCCCAGAATACTTGACATTAAAATTAATGTGTGGTATTAAATGATATGAAATGCAAAACTTAAACTAAAGCTCAACGAAGATGCATTTTAATTAAATTTTAAAAAGTAATTTTCACATAAGCAAAGAATTTTCGACATATCCTATTAATTTACGTATACTGTCGGCATTAGCATGTTGGTGAAGCAAATTCGTAAAATTTTCGTGTTAAAATCACCTAATACTCATAAAGAAGTTTGTAGATATACTCTATCAGCATAAAATCGCCCAATGTGCATAAAAAAAGTTTTCACATATAACTGCATTAGGATATCGGTGACGCGGTGGCGCAGTAATGCGAACTCCTAAGATTTTACCCATTAGAAAATAGGCATGTAAAGCGATTTTTGGTTATTTTACAAGTTTTTACTAGAAAAACCGATAAATGTAAGTCAGTCTTACGCAATAAGGGGCACGCTTTAAAAGGAGTCTTTGCCTTTGTAATTTACAGTCATACACCGTCCAGTAGTTTCGCCGGTTAATGGTAATAAACATACATTTTTACATTCGTACACACATCATTACAATATCACTGAGATGTGACAGATAATTTTATGTTTGGAGGGGTATTTATGTAAAGGTAAACATTGTATTTTGCGAGGTATAAAAATGTAAAATGCATAATCAATGTAATGCATATCAGAACCAGGATCAGGAAACTGTATCATTATGGGGTTCCGGGTCGTGCACTCGACCTACTGGCATCGTATTTGACTATTAGGGTTCAGAAGGTCGATGTCGATAGCATGAGATCGTTTGGTTTCGTAGTCCGCATGGGTGTGCCACAGGGATCGATGCTCGGTTCATTTCTGTTTTTAGTTTATATTAATGATTTAGCTAAACTTGTTAAGGATATCCATGAGATAGTACTGTTTGCAGATAATACCTCTTTATTATTCAAAGTTAAAAGACATCCACTCGATTACGTCGATGTGAACATTGCTATTTTCAAAATTGAAAAGTGGTTTACCCTAAATAATTTACTTCTTAATAGGAAGAAAACAAAATGTGCCAAATTCTCACTTCCGTATGTGAAAAATGGGTCTAGTTCTATTTTTATAAGACTGCGAAAAAGCTTAGCTCTACTGCCTTTGCAATTAAAAAAAATAAGAAATTCTTTCGATAATAGAACCTTCAGATTGGTTTATTTTGGCTGTTTCCATAGCTTGATGTCGTAAATCATCCTACTGTGAGGAGACGCTGTGGATGTTTACAGAATTTTCGTTTTACAAAAACGGGCCATTCGCGCAATTTACGGGCTGGGACGTCGTGTTTCTCTTAGAAGTAAGTTTAAAGAATTGGGAGTTTTAACTGTGGCATCACAGTTTATTTATCAAAATTTAATATACGTTAAAAAAATTAGAATATTTTAACAAGAATAGTGATAGACATAATTTCAATTCTAGAAATAAAAATAAACTGAGTTTACATGTTAGTCGACTGCATAGGGCCACTGATTCATTCAGGGGCTCTGTGTGCGCCCTAAATAAGATTCATATGGATATATAAAATTTACCCTTATACAAATTTAACTATTTATTAAGTAAACATTTTGCCCAAAAGGATATTATACATTCTCTGAATATTTAGAGGATAAACGGACATAATGAGCTCGACTTCTTACAGGTTTTTCCTGCAATAGTTTTATATGTGATTGTATTTTTATATACCTAATTGCTTTGAAAATAGCTATCCTCAAGTTTTTTTCTCGCTCTTATCGAGGAATAACTGCCTTTCGAACAAGTGGTAATAAAAAAAAAATGGATAAATTAAGAAATAATGAAAAAACTCTAAATTTTTTAAATGTTATGACGTATTTCAAGTGTTATATTATAATGTATGAAATAAAGATGTTTTGAATTTGAATTTGAATCAAGAGCGGGGTAGATATACAGCACTTATAATCCCGGATCAGTATCGGAATTGAGATTGTGACAGGGATTGCACTCGAAAGCAGGACCGCGATCTCGATTAGAAGTAGTATTGAAGGTCATAATTGAAAGTGAAGTCGTTTGATATAAAAAATGAAGGCATCCATTTTATGCCCATACAGGTGAAATCTAAAGCGAGTGGTACATACGTATAAAACAATAAATAATTCATGTTCTTCATCATATATGTTATGCTGTTCTTATTTATTTTACTATTTTCGTGATATCGGCAGTAAAGTAATTCAAATAAAAGGGAAAAATATTTAATATCTTAAAGCCGGAATATTTTCGCCATTTTTCAGGAGAGGGGGCTGCGCGGGCCGGCCCCCCGCCAGCGCCGCCCGCCCTAAATAATACCCCTCGACTCCGTTGTAACGATGCGAATTTATAACATCATAACGCCGGCGTAAGTGAAAAAGTTGAGCCGTCAGCTAAATTACACCCACCACTTACCCAATTAACTTTCGTGATTAGTACGCCCGAATGCGGCGCCGGCGCTGCTTCAAACGCCCGCCGGGACCGATCTATGGTTACCGATGGATCTGAATTATGATCTTACATCAATTGTTGTTGCGGCGCGAGCGGCTCGACACTATATGTACACTTAGATGAGGGCTGTCGTTTTCTCTGGTATACAGGTAAATCGGTGACTGCAATAAATAGCTCTGTGCGTGGCCATCACTTGCTCAGGTATTTTCAAGATCTATATATCTTTCAAATAATTTGTATGCCACAACTGGGTTTGCTTTAGATGATTGTCTTCACGATTTTTACAATAACATTACAATTTTAATTTGAAAATCCTGCTTTATATTGCAATCCCATTCCTTAACTTGTTTCGTCAGGTGCCGCTATGTTTTTTTTTGTCGTAATTTGAAAATATTTTTCGTTGAGTAAAAAAAATTCAAGTGTGTTTTCTTAGTTCAGAAAATAACTCCTGAAGTCCTCAATTAAGCTAAAAGACCATATTGGTCGAGTTCGCATACATGTATTCCAATTTCACAACCAAATAATCGATTCATCACCGTTTGAGTTATAACGTATTTTTCGCTACAAACTAACTTTCATATTAGATATCGATAAAAATTAATACAACCGGGAGTCAAATTAAACTGCAAAAACATACAAAAGTTAGCTAATGTTAACAAAATATTTTGAAAATCTGGGCTCCTATAACGTTATCAGAATTATATAAATAAAAATACACTTTGAAAAACGATACAAAAAAATAGTACTCTGGTTAAGAAATGTATTGTGGTATAGGAGTATGGTTTAGTTAAGTAGTATATTCTGATATACTGACTTTGGTAGTCCCATTACTTAACTTGTCATGAATTTGAACGAAAAAGTCACCACCGCATTTTCTTCTAATGGTATCACAAACAGCTTTTTTTAATTTGACTTTAATTTGCTAAGAACTTTTTTACACTATTTCGAAAGAACTCGCCATTACTGCCAAGACGAAAATTAATAGTATAATACGACAATTAAGTAAAAAATACTAATCTATATCTACACACGTTATAAAACTCAAGCTGTCTGTCGGTTTAAGGCTTTCACGCGAGAACCACTTTTCCGGTTTACATGTTTATCTTTTAATTCATAGCTGTGTTATTTTACCAGTTGATAGAGTATACAACCTTCTCACATAAGGTAACCGACGAACTCAACAATGCCGATTATAATCGGCGTCGGAAGACAGACGCTCCTGGGCCGCTAAATGGCTAACACTAAGTAAACCATAAGTGACGTATATTAGTGACGCCCTTGGAAGAAAGATGGAATAAAGGTTTTCATGGCAAACGTCTTTAACTCGCGACCGAAGAGTTTTATTTTGTTTAATTACAGAATAGCAAATGTAATAACTTATGTTTCATCCCTTTTTTTATAATCAAACTTTTCGAAACTTAAAAAAATCACACGAAAATTGCACACTTAATGAAATTTATATCCGCTCCTGCCGGTGAGAATTAATTAAAATGCAGGAGGTGAATACCAGACACTGGACTAAGAAAGGGAATTCAGGTAGCCTGGATCTGACTTGAATAATGTGATAGTTTTTTTTAAATAATAATCTACAAACTATGTTGAAAATTGTAGTAACATTGTACACAGATTAATAATTATTATTAGAGGTGGTAACACCGTATCGTGGTGTAACCAGTATCTAATAATGTGGGCGAAATATGTCTAAAATTGTATCTAGTTCGATATAGTACGATAATAAAATTCACAGTCATTGATAGAATTACAATTCTCGATTTTTGTAGTTTGTAAATGTGCTACTTATTAATTTTAGTCTCATAAGTATTTACAGAGATCTGAGTTTTCTGAAGTATGTCAACAATTAAAGAAATTATTTTTACATTAGGGTAAACTACGTAGAATTTTGGATAATTACAATTCGTCTTTTATTAATGTTCTAACCATAACATAAAAATTGAAGTTCAATCAATTATTCTATCTCAGTCAATATTATCACAAGAATTTCAATAATTCATTTACACATTGTGAATATACTGTAGAAAAGATGAAGTATGAAGTTTACTATAAAAAAAAAGTTTAAATTACTTAGATCAGGTTCCAGATCGACGGAGCTAAAGAAGGGCTTTATCTAATCAATTCTGCAGTCTAATCAAATAGGTACTACAGTTAATTCATTTACTTGATCTCAATCAATATATATTATTGGTAATATACCATAACAGCATACAAGATAAATTTTTTGACAAGGTTACATTTAACGAGAAATAAATAATGTTTGAGCGGCGGTTTAAGTACGAATACATCGCACGAAACCCTACCTCTTTGAAGTTAGTCACGAAACCGTCGCAATGACATAGAATAAGAACGCAGAGAAGGGTCGGGGAGCGCTACACCTGTGCATTGCATCATTTACAGCCATTTCAGAGCGGCAGACTTTCGTGCGTTGTACTTTACTTGTGGTAAGCGTGTAGTCTCGCACACAAAAGGTATAGGCAAATTATGACCATCAACAAATTGATAAACAAGTTTTAAAATTAGGTCAAAGAAACGTTTCACATTAGCGTAGATTGTTGTAAGCCTTGTTAAAAATAGCGAAAATTAGAATTACTGTCATTGGACAATAATACTTTTAATTATAATTCAATTACGTTACATAATTGAAAGTAAGACTATTTACAATATGTGTAAATTGTTATTGTTATTGACATCTGTCAATAACGAAGTGGCTTGTTTATGTTTCCACAAGATTCCTGAATACAAGTTCAACCTTTGCTCATAAATTCTTTGGCTGTGCTTGGGTAATATTTGTGAAAAACTAACATTGGAAGTTTTTATAATTGCAATAAAAGCCAAAACAATCATTTTTAGAATATTTGTCTGTCCGTATGTTTGTTTGTTTATTCACGTACCGTTCAAAAACTACTACACAGAATTTAATGCGGTTTTCATCAGTGTCTTGTTGGAGGTCTAGTCTAACAAAATTGCCCTTGGTGTCGCAAGGGCAATTTTGGGGCAATATCTCATACGATTTGCACGCGACTACTACCGCGTAGACATCAAACGAAAACCTGACCATTAATGATGTTTCTTGCTATGTCCTTATTAACTTCTGCACCATTGATTTTTCTTCTAGAGGAAACGTAGCAAGCAACAGCCCAACTCACCAACGACGACCATGGCGGCAGCCTTGATATCGGTGTGGAAGAGAGGAGCGTCTGCAGACACCTCGCACTGGTACTCGCCTGTCAGACTCCGGTCGACTTGGGTCAGCACCACGCGGTTCTGGTCCGATGACGCCACCTGGAAAAAGGCGACAGATCTAACCTTGCCGTCGATAAGAGTCTAACATCTTGATTTTGCCAACAGTTTGCTGTTAGGAACGATGAAAACATATGAGAATTGGCAGTACGGAATCCAAAATGGTTACGATACATATGTTTTGACCTTTCCGCAGCAATTTTATTTCAGATTGAGAAGCTTGGACCTGGATCGGTTGACGATGGCTTCTCGCAATACAATTTTCATAATTTTCATGAATATCTAGATCACAAGGAGTTTCCCTAAATTGGAGTGCAGTTCGTTTAAAAAGACAATCACACTCCGCAACATGGACTTGGGTCAATCCTCGAAACGCTTACAGCTTTCTAATAATAAATACGACAAGAAATGTAATATACAAGAAAATCAATGTTGTTAATTTATACATTTTTTTACAAACGACTTCTTGTTTTGTCCTTTTTAATATCACATGTTAAATTTTAAATATTCTCTCGTCCCCTCTGTCGGAAGAAGCGAGAAAAAATTAAAACAGCCCTAAATTTGTTTATGCGATTACTTAAACCGTTTTGCATAGCTATAATAATATTTCTCCTATCACTATATTTATGCTTTGGGAACTGATTTGCCTCAGATAAATGTGACATAAATTTTATCGCTCTATTTCAAAACAAACGTTCTACTTATGAGTCATTGGGATTTATTATTCGTTTTATTCCATTTGTTTGCTTATTTATAGCGCGTCTATGGCCGTGATTTTTTTCTCTAGAATCGATATGTTTTATGCGACGCCAAAACTAAAACGAATCTGAAATGAATTATTTCCTCAAAACTATCTCCTGAGTGTATTTCATCCCCTCAGAATCGTACCCATTATTCGAATAAAGTGAGCTAGAAATAAGTGGTTTTCATTAGTGTAAAATTTCCAGTCTTTGCGAAATAGCAGGGAGTCATTGGTTTTTTAATAGTGTTATAATCACCTAAGATAATATATTTCAAAATGTGAGTAATTATTATTGCCGTCCCAGTCATTTACACAAATTAAAATTTAGTGATTATAGGAAATGATATGATATATTACCATTTTTTCGTTGAAGAAAATTTAAAAATAAAAAAAGTTTAAAATTTGTAACTAATTCTACTCAATCTGAAAATTGGTAATATATATCCTCACATCCTGATGTTTATAAATGCGAAAATGAGTTAGTCTGTTTGTGTGTTACGCTTTCGCGTCTCAATTACTCAACCGATCATAAATAAATATGGCGTTATCAATGATACAGAAAAAAAAATAATTTCTATCTTGCACTTTAATTTTTATAATTTTTCATACACAACTATCACCCAGTAATACAGTTTATTTTTCATTTGTATACTAGCATTTGTTCCGGCGTCGTATAAATATAAAGTGTGATCGGAACCGATATAGGAGTCAAAAGTGAGAGTAGGACCGGGATTAGGATCAAGAGCGTGATAGGGATCGAAATAAAAAAAAACGGGAAAATCGTTCAAAATAAAAAATGGAGAAGCACATTCTATGTCCACACGGGCGACGCCGGGGCCGGAAAGCTATTTATATTATAAATTGATTGTGCCTGCGAGTACTCATTAAGTTTATTTTCATGTGTGATAATACAGTTCTCATAAATACGGAACCCCGACCACGCGGGTCTGACTCGCTAGCGACCTATCTTTCATTTTTATGAGCACTAGGTCAACATTACTACCCGGCGCCTGTTTCTCGGCTCCCGTATGCCGGGCCCGCGCCACACAATAAAAAGACATACATATTTACCTGTATGTACTCGTTATTGTATACAAATACATGTAAGTAATTACGTATTTGCTTAAATGTAATTGGAGAGCAGTCTTACTACACAAAGATTATTACTTCGAAGTAAGTTAAGCATACCGAGAGCTTAGAATTAGCCGCCGGGATGACGTTCATACTTATGCTTATCATGCAAGCATGTGCATGCATGCAAGCGTGTGATAAATGCATTTTATACCAATCCCATCCCAGCTCTAATAAAGATGAAGATGTCTGATTTTATGCGTACTATCTACAGTTCGAATAAAATATGTTCTAATTTTATTATAAAGAAAAGCAATATCGAATAACAGTACATGATATACTAAACTTCCAAAATGTATAAGTATCGATAGAAACACTACATCGATTTTTTTTAAAGGTACAGAAGTCGACCGATTTAATCGACAGTTTCACGAAACTACGAGTCAGAGAACGGTTTTGTTCCAATAAAAATGTTAAAACCCTGGAATAATTACCGGCGCCACAGGGAAATTCGTTATCAGAACTTGTTTCAAATTTTCTTTTTAAAGAGTAAAGAAAACCCCTGTCTAATTACGCTAATAATTAATCTTTATTCAGAAGCAAAACTAG
>BGZK01002544.1:0-51688 GCA_005406025.1 Eumeta japonica | reverse complement strand
ATACCGTTAAAACTCTTCAAGAAGTCATCAACATATGATCTAATCGTATCGCTTTGCACGCCTCCGGGTACTCAAGTTCAAATTCTGAGGCGTTGCGATTTTGATGTAGATCGCAGTACGATGAGGCGGCGCCGAAAATCAGTGACGTCATTCGGTACTCTTGTGGATTTTCGTGCATGTTATTTCGCCACAGGAATCGTAAGCTGTCTCGATCTTCTTTTCTGATTTTAACCCGCAGGAACATTTCCTTGATGTCGGCTGACCGCTACGCGGCCCTGTCTGAATCGGACGAGTACACCCAATAGTGATCTTATTAAATCGGGGCCCGTGAGCAATGCATCGTTCAGACATTTGCCGTTCGTACGGGCGGCCGCATCAAAGACAAGGCGGACTTTCTTCTTCTGCGGATGCGTGACGGCGAAATGAGGCAGGTACCACAAGCGTTCGGATGTAGATTGATTCGGCGCTGGCTCTGCGTACCCATTTTTTAACAGATTATTGATCTGTTCACAATATTCACGTTTCAAATTATCATTCTTTGACAATTTCTTTTCTATGCTGCGCAGACGTCGCATCGCTGTGTCATAACTTTCAGGCATCGTTTCGTTGTCCGACTTCCACAATAGGCATGTTTCGAACTGACCGCTCGGTAATCTTACACTATTGCTATCTCGAGCGCCTCTCTTCTGGATCGTCGGTTTCGGCGGAGCCACGCCGAGGATTCAATTTCGAAATGCCGTTTCACAATATCATTCAGTTCAATGTCGGAAGCGTCGGACGGTCGCAAGTGATGTACGGTATTTATCGGTCGTGATAAACTGGAGCAGCATCCATGTAACACCCAGCCCAGTTGAGTCAAGGAGGCGGCAGGCTGGTTTGCGCGACCACTCTTAATTTGTCGCGACACAATTAAGCCCCAATTATCCTGACCGATCAAGATGCAAGGTGCGGCAGCGTCATAGATCAAATTTTCAGCGATATCTGTCAAGTGCGAGCAGGCTGCGACGGTGGCGCGCTCTACGCGTTGCGGAGCTAGCTTCAGGTTTCTGATGGTCTGAGCTGTCATGAGTTTCAAGTTTCGAGAAAACAAGCCTTTGATTTTAACTCGAATGACCCGCGATTTTTCATCGGTTATCTCATTGCCACCGACACTCGAGACGCGTAACGTTTCGCGGCGTCCTTTCGCTCCGATTCGATTCGCCACCTGCTCATCGATTAAGGTGACCGTGGAGCCTTCGTCAAGGAGTGCGTGGACCTTCATCGAACCTTCGGGGCCATACAGCTCGACCGGAACAATTTTCAAGTATGCGCGCATTGTATTAACATTGTTTACAGATACCGCCGTGTGCTCGGTGACGACGGCTGTCGTCTGCGCTCCCCTCATGACCCTCTCGTGGTCCGCTCTTGGTGGAGTAGCCTATGATGTCCGCCTCATATCTTACAGGGCTTTCCTCTGCACGTGGCTTGCATGTGACGGCCCCTCAGGCATCGGAAACACATGCGAAGCCTTTCGCGGCGTCCCATTTTTCGCTCATATTCAACTTTACAAATTCGCCGCAGTCGGGTAAGCCGTGTTCGTTGTTACAGAGCGGACATATCATTTTCACATTTATTGTTGACCGATTTGATGGCTGGAAGGCGGTGTGCGAATTCGAGTTGTTGTCATCGTACTTCATAGTGTTGATCGTGTTTGTTCTTCGCGGGCGTCGTTCCGGTGTAGGCCTCAAATTTCTACTGCCGCCTTTCTCTATCGGCATGGAGGCGCTGCACTGGTCGGCTATCTTATTCAAAAAAAGTCGACAACATCACAAGTTCGGGCTCGTTGCTGTTCTGAGAGTCCTTGTATTCGCACCATTTGAATTTCAAGATGTCATTGAATTTGTCAACTATCTCATCGGTCATTTCGGGGGGCGGACAGGTAGCTCAATTTATTCAACGTGCGTATGGCCGCAACACAATTATTCACTTTATTGGCGAACGAGCTGATGTTGCCCATTCCACCGTTCATCGGCGTCATACGTCTCAATTTATTTAGCTCCTGTTTGATTATGGCGTCAGGTCGCCCGAACCTGCGCTCGAGCACTCGCATAATTTGTAGCGGATCCGTTTCAGTATAGATCAAGGCTTCACAAGTTTCACGCGCTTCGCCACTGAGCGCTTTGCGGATCCGTGCTACGTTTTGAACATTGCTGAATAGTCCCGACGTGTCATTGTATACCGATCGAAATGCGATCCATTCGCTAACATTTCCACAGAAACTCGGCAGATCTGCCAGAGTTTTAGACGGTTCACAATTTTCGATGTTTCTTTGCTAGCAGTCTTGATCGCGAGTACGATCGCATCGGCCAATGTGGATTCGCTCATATTCGAGTCGGTATTACGAGGGGATGCACTATTAATTTCGCTGCATGCCGTCGGTGGCGGTGGTGGCGCTGTCGTCGGACTCGATTCGGGCACGGGCTCAATGTCGCCCAACGTAACGGTCCGTTTCTCAAGTTTATCCGTTTTGGATAAATGGGACGCGTTATCACAATCAATCAAATCGCCCGAATCCTGTTCGTCCGCTTCCAGGCGTAGCAACAACATTTTTGTACGCGCGACCGCGGCACGTGCAGCTATCCTTTCACTTTCTAATTGCTCAAATTCTAATTGAGCCAATAACGCGGCGTGCTTCTTCTGTCGCGCCGTGTTCACATTTCTGTTCGAATCATCAATGTTCAACTGATGTGCAGGACTTCGGTTTCGCATATTTGCCGCTAGAGGGCCAGAGTGTTGCATCGGATGCGCCGGCTTCATTCGAGCGTCGACTCGGTCGGATCTCGTATCCGCATGCAAGTCACAAACTCGTCGATCCTCTCCTGCCCAGGCGAACTTCCGCTCAAGTTTTCATTCGTACCGTGGTCCCACGTGCGTCGACGACGTGCCCGTTTCTGACGACCGGCTTGTCGGCGCACTCATTGACGTTTCGTTCTCTTGCTCGGCTGTGTTCATTTTGCGCGCTCTTGTAACACGCTTGCTGTCCATCTTCAAGTTCAATTCTTCAATCTTCAATCCCTAACGGTCCCTAACAGCTCGTACGAGGTCCTCGAGACGAGGATATGCTCAATACGAGGATGGAAAACGGGAAGGGTAGGGTGTGCCTCGACAGTGGACATGCACAGAGTCAGGGTGCGCAATAGAGCTTCGGTGGGAGCGACCGTCGCCAGGCGTGCCTACAGTCCGGCCCCTATCTGTGCATGCGTATCGACGCGAAGGCTATTCGGCGCCGAGATCGTACTCGGCAACCGGTGACCACGCCTCAACTAGTCACACCGCTCGAAAGCGTTAAACAGTGAGATGTCGTTAACACCGCTAGTGACCCTCTCACTGTCCGAAGCGTGCACACGGAAATAAAATCCGAAGCACACGACTTACTCGTAAAATTTGTTCAGGATAATCCGGCGAAGGACCAGCTGTAACGGCGATTTCGGCTATCGCCGCGTAAGCCCGCACCCCGGATTGCTCTCTTCACGATGCGCACGCTTCTTTCTTTGGTCGGCGGATTTCTTGCAGTGTGGCGGCGTGGTCAATAATGGACAGCGTTTTCTTTCTTTCAGACTTTATTAAGCCGAGCTTCACAAGATGACGGTTGGCTTAGTCGGATGCACCACTCCACTGCATTTTATGGGTGGTGCATCCGTTGCACATGTGAGTTGCATTTTTAATTGGGAGGCGTGGCCATGCACTTAATTCACATATGCATTATCAACATGCATTGGCGCCACCAGCGCCACCATTAGCGGCCGTACCGTAACGACGCCGCTTTAAGGCCTATCATTGGTCCTCCCACCAGACGCACGATTTCGTATGCAACTCACACGCACATTACATTTCAAATGTTTTAATTATCACAAAATTCTAAACAAACAAATATTTTCCTTAAAACTAGTCCCTACCGGGTAATTAAAAACTATGCAGAAAAATTCTTTAATATAAAACACACACAAATATAAAACACTTATTAAATAATTCTCATATAAGACATAATGCAATTTTAAATTTATATCAATTGCGGCTGTCCGTAACAAACATAAATGATGATATTTTGTTTTATTCCGAACAAACATTAAAAAATTTGTAAATCTCATTTTTGCTCTCAAATACTACTTGACATTTCAAACGGTAGATTATTTAACTCCTTGAAAATGACGCATTTGGTTGCGTAGAAATCTGAGAAAAATTTTCTAGACTATTTCAGGACTCTTTTTCATCGAATTTAGTACTTTCAGTAATTTCTAACATGAAATCATCTCTTTAGGTATCCACGGAGAACATTTTTAGGTTACTCGTAATCAAAAGTAGCATGCGCTCCTTATCGCTATTTATTACATGATTTTATCAAAAACATCATTACCCGAAAATTGACGCTTTCATAATTTTCGAAAGTAAAGAAAAAATCTTCTAATATCCAACAGTAAATACCTACTTGTTTCTGCATCTTCTGTGTGTTCACGCACCGCTCATTGCGATTGCGATGAAATTATGGTTTCCACCGCTACGCACGCGCCCGGAAATGTTTCTCACAAAAGGTAAGCATCAAGAGTGAGATCGGGATCGAAGGCAAAGTCAATATTATGATCGGAATCGTGCATGAGACCGGGCTGGAGGCAGACAGCGAAATGAGGACTCAATCGGAAACAGTATCATAATCACGCTAGAAAAAAAGATTAACCGATATAAAAAAATTAAGAAGTTTATTCCGTGACCACAAGAACGGAGCCGCGGCTGAAGGCTGGTCATTTGTAGAAATCCACTTTGAAACATTGAAATAAAACTGAGGCACTGGAACACATCACAGACTTTTGAAAGTCGATGAATTACAAAAAAAAAAACGAAGCCAGATTGCGCCACGATGACGAATCATCTAGTTAAAATAGATCCTTTGGAGGTGAAGGATGAAACACACGCTCGTTTTTTTTTTTCAGATCAAGACTTTGAGCCTTACGTCGAACCAATTACCGTTCCGTCGTCCAACACGTCAATACATTCTAGAACGACGGCTTAATCGTACTCGCTGAGGCATGAAATGAAGAGTCTAACTTGACTTAAGTTAAAAACTCAGGATTTGAAGCCAGCACATTCCGGGTCGAACGCCACGCTCTTGACATTTCGCTCGCCACCGTTCTGATGTATTTATACGACCTATAATATATTAGATGTCCCAACTAGCGTAGCTACAGACCCTACGTTTTTAAAAGAATGATGTTTTGTTTTGAGTCTGGCTGTTTCTATGTATTGTGTGTATGTATTATATTAAAAAAAAAGCATTCTATCAACTATCTGAAATATATAATATAAGCCCCGTCGCTTAATTTGGGACAATATGGTGTTGAGTGTACGTCCAAAGATATTTATTTATTTTTATTATTATACCTTTGTACGATGTCCAATATTATTCCGGATATATTATGTTTAAAATACTGTTTTAATTTAATTATTTCAATTTTTATGTTATCTGTATTGTTATTGATTGTTTTCAGAGTCTCATGAAGAAAGTGTGCGCCGACGTCAGGGACATTGGAGGATGCCTCCTGCTTCTATGTCTGTTATATGTCACTCACGTGGTCCTCGAGATGTATCTGGTGTCGCAGAACAGTAAACTGTAGGTGTTAGCTTTTTCAGTCGCACATATTTTTCCAGCATATTTGATAGATGGAATAAATTTAAGAACTTTTTCTTTTGGCTCTTCGCTTAGTAGGTGCGCGTTTTATAATTGTGTGCGAAATATGTAAATATATACATATATATATATATATATATATATATATATATATATATATATATTCTGTAAGAGTGTGTACGTGTAAGTACGTGTGCGTGTGTAAATATTGAAATAATGCATGATAGTAAAACAAATGCACTTTTATACAGCACTGCGGAACTTGAGTTCTAGCTAGCTAGCTCACTTATGAGTACCAATAAAGAAATCAAAACAATAGCATTGTGTAATAAGTAACAAATTAGAAAAATTACAATCAAAAAGTAAAAATCAAGTAATAAATAACTATCAAAATGTAGAATAGAACGGGTCGATGTTATAAACGAAGTTAGTCTATTAAAATGATAATGTGTAAAATAGAAGTGAGGAGGATGATAGATAAAAATGTGAGAATTAAATATGACGCAGTTAAATATTTACATAAAGAATCGGTAAAGAAAAGAAATATTTGGTATGAGGTAACAGAAAAAATTTAATTATTGGGCGGAGATATTAAATTCATACTCCTTCTGTTACACAGAATAACCTTGAATAAGCTAGTCGTTAGATAGGACATCTCTTTTTCCAGTATATTACCCAGTTCCGTCATAGTTCGAGAGCTTGGGATTCTATTTGAACAAAGTATTTAATTCACATAATAAATAAGTTCATCTCGTAGAGAAAGACATTACTCGCTTTCCTATAACATTTCGTTGTTATGAACGATTACACTTACACACGAAGACCTGATTCATTAACCACCATCATCGTTATCGTAGAACAATTATAATATTCTCGTTTAAAATGTATACTTTACAGGAATCTCGACAGCACAGCCCCGACTTCGGTAGAGAACGTGAAACGGGCCCTTTTCTACATAAAAACAATCTCTGGTCACGACAACCAGATACAGAACATTAACTCCTACTACCTGTTCAAAGACGGGGTGTTGGGTAAAGTAAATTATTTTGAAATTTATGCGAAAAACACACAATACGTGATCAAATATAATATGCTATGCGTTATAATGAAAGAAAACAATAGATTGTGTTACGATTTTCTTTGTTCTATAGATTGCTATTATTAACTTTATCTTAAATATTAGTAATATTATTGAATATGTAACACTTTCGATGGTCTTGAATCAATATATTTTTGTTTATTAGATGAATTTTATGTAATATAATGAATGAATGAATGAACACTTTTTGAAACATTTATTTCCTCCACATTAAGTACATTTTTGCGTGACTTCCTTTATCACCTTTTACTGGGTCTCCATTCAATTGCTACAAAAAAAAAATATTTTCTTCAACAGACATTATTTTGTCCCTTCGCATTAGGATAGCCACCTTTATTTCGCAAGCTGTTCTTTGTACTTTCGAACCATCTTTAATCGTTTACTTCGTCGTCGTCTAAAAAGATGCGTGTGCGATTCACACACGATAGAAGTGAAACTTCAATAAATCGACAAAAGAATGAGATGAATATATATAACAAGGGTAGAATAATTTTAAAGTTTATTTGTTTAAAAATGTAATCAAAGTATTTTGATAAATTTTAAAAGATATTTTATTTAAATCTGTTATTTATAAATTTTTTTTACATCAATAATTACGACACAATAATTTCGGCATTAGTTTTCGGTGTCTTATAAAATTTATTATTTAGCACAACAAGATATAAAAATACTCACAAACACTGTTACATAATAACACACCACGCTGACTTCTTCCTAAAAAGCTGTAATACTTAGCCGCATACAGTGTACAGTAGTATTAGCTCACGTACTTTTCACATATACTAACACACGTTAAATGCTCAAATACAAGCCAGTATTAAACAGTGTGCAATATACATACACACCGACATTTGCTTTCTCGCTCTGGCTCACTAATTACAGGCGATTATGCTTAGAAGATGGGAGTGGGGATGCTACGAAGCATGGCACAAAGAGGAAATACATAGTATGTATATTTCTGTCTCATTATTTGCCGGCTTCATTACACATTTGTATTTTATCGTACTGTCGTTTTTTCCAGCCCAACAGTTTCCAACCATCCGAACTTGCACATCAAAACACCCAAATTCAATTAATCAAGTTAATAATTTAAACATAAACTTAATTCGACTTACTGTATACAGTGCCATAAACGACTGTATTAAAACGTTTTATGCGTAGACGCTGCAGTAAGAGCCTACTCTCCCTTCATCATCGCATTCCCCGTTCATCAGATATCCTATTCCTATCTAAGAGGCCCCAACGAACTGGTGACTCCTCCGGGCTTAAGTGTGTGCATGGGTGACGGTGACCACCTACTTTATGGTGGCTCGCATTCCCTTCGAAAATGCTAGAAAAGAATTAGTGTCATAACGATGCCCTTACTCCAGTCGGACTTAATTTTTATAGAGCTAAATGTGGAATAATTCAATATGTTACCCAGGTGTCATATCGACGACCATATACATGCTGTTTGGAGTACAAGCCGGGTCTGCGGCCGTACATCATAAAGACCATTACTCCAGGATGAAGAGGTGGGCGTTCTGGGCAATGAACCAAACAATCTTGACAGCTCTTCTAGCGGTTTTAGTGTGGAAAACGAATTTAAATCTATTGTAAGTTAAAAATTTCTCTTACTTCAAATAATAAGTGTAATAAGTAAGTTCATTTAAGACTAATATTTAATATTAATATTGCTCTTAAATGAACTCATTAATTTCAGTATTTCTTAACTATCAGTAGACGCTATGAAAGTAAATAAAATGAACACTTTATGTGTCAGTAATCGAAGAGCTAAAAGACAATGCATATTTAACAATAACTTAATTTCTTTCAGGCCCATATGTTTCACGCTGATCTCATCAGCTGCATTTCTATTGGTCTTCTACATTCTATACATGGTCACGGACATCTGGCATTTGTGGCATGACGTGCCATTTTATGCCGTCGGCAGGAATGCGCTGTTGGTGATAACAGGGCAAATGCTGTGTGGCGACTTCATGCCCTTATGGTGGAATATCCCTTTAAACACTCACTTTAAGTTTTTACTGCAGAATTTATGGATTTTACTGTTTTGGATTCTCGTATGTAGCTACATTATTAAGAAGAATATAAAAATCAGTCTTTAATTAAAGTGTACATACCGTGCTTGACCAAACATTATTAGAAATTATCTTAACGGTGTTAACTTTGATTAAATTAAAGGTGTTACACCCCCACTATAGTCTTCCATCCGTTAAATGCGTTCTACAAATTGTGGCTCAACTCAATATCAGTGTAATTTAACTATATTTTAAATTTAAATAAACATAAACTTCTTACCAGTACACTGTTCTTTGAACATATATTTCTGTTAAAAATAAAATGCGTAACACAGCTCCGAGTGCTTCAACTTAAATTTCTATCATGCAGACTGCGACAACGGCCCAACGGCACTTACATTCCTCTCTCGACCAACCCTCGAGCTTCTCGAGCTTGATTAACTGCACACGCACACACATACACATACATATTATAAAAGTTTTTTTTTTTTAATTTTCCATACACGTCGACACAACCGTGCAACACGCGGGAGGTGCGTGAAGGCGCACGTGCCGGCAAGGGTCCGCGGCGGGCGCGCGGGCCTCCCCGAAGACCGTTCCACCGCCAGATTAAGTCAGCGTTTCCGGAGCAGACGCGCACCGATTAATGAGCTGTTCGGTCTCTCTTAAGAGAGCCATCAGGAATATTAATACCCCGCGGGGCGCCGCGCCCGTATCGGCGAAAATTTCCGATAAAATTATCATAATGCTCCCCCGGCTGTAGGTGGCGCCGCCTGGGTAATTTCCTGCAGTGTGTGTGACGCGATCAAACTTTATAATAAGCTCGTTATCGATGGCCGATTTTTCAGGAACAATGTCTCCGGCGATATTGCATTTGGTTGGCTATAGATTTTTTTTTAAGTTTTTCAAGTATGAGGAAGTTTGTTGATTTACGATACATTTAATTTCGATTGGAACCTAGCGACTGCGTAATGAGAAAGTTGAATGTGATACTAACAAAATACGTAAGAAATGGGAAATTACACGTGGACAATGAGGTATTTATCAATGTTTCTGCGTTAAATAAATAGATTATTAATTAAAAATTAAATATTTGTTTTAATATGATAATACAGACAATTAGTGCACATATACAATTAATACATATACCTGTCTTTCACACCAGTATTGCTGAATTCTCAAACTTCAAATGTTCCACACAGGATTATACCTATATCCAAAACCTACTCTATATATAAAGTTGTAAAATTATTTATTTCCAATAGCTATAGCATCTCTCAAACCACTAGAAGTTGCTATTGGATATAGGTACTTCTTCTTCATAAGGCTGTTTAGCTTTAGCTCCTAGCCTTGTACTCAGCAGTACTTTGAAATCTTCTCGACTAGTGAATGTTACGTAGAAAACTCCGCCACATTTAACCAGCGTTTTCAGCGACTTTCTCCATTACAACTATTTAAGGAGACGTTTTATGGCCTGACTGCAGTAGTCTCATATATTTTCGTAATCTTACTGACGATTCTCGTTACCGTGAGGGTCAGTTAAGTACTTTCGCATTCGTTGCCGTCAGAATCCACCTTACGGTTGACATACATCTGTATGTACTCAGTTTCGTCTGTGTGTTCCTTTAAGATCTTCATTTTGTGTCCGGCGCAACATAGGTGCAGAAAAATTGACCATAAGCAACAATGAGGGACATAAATATGTAAATGGTGTTTACGAAGCGACTATGGAATAACTTTTCATACCACTGAAGATACAACGGGATATTTTTGTCAGTACTGATTTAAAGACCGGCCCAATTTAGGACTTAGCGCTTTCGCAGTAGAATTTAACGTCGTATTTTTGAACTATGAGCTAGATATGAACATTATTTCACAGTTTTAGTTTTACTTTTGAGTTAGACCAAAAATGAATAATCAAATGTATTTCTTTAATAGTAAAGATATCAATTTTATTTAATCTTTTACTATAAAAGGTTGATAAAATACTTGTAAACAATTTTTTGCTTTATTATACATTGCTATTAAATGAAAATAATGACGTCGCCCATAGATTATGTATTTACAGATCTTTCTAGACCTTCAGTCATGTAATGACAGCGGGTAAAACTGTAAGAAGGAAGCAGCATGCTTAGGGTTAGCTATCTCCCCAAATGCGCATTCTATGTTATGGTGCATGCGTCAGCATCATTAGTTCATTACCGCCACTGTGCTTAGAGGCAGAGAGTTAGACGGCCACGTAACATGAGCGGAGCGAGGAGCGATAACAGTGTTAAACAAAAATAATGTATTTTTTGTTAAAACAGATGAGAATTTATTTATTTAAGACTCGATAGTTATTAGGTATTATAATTTATAAGCATTTGCAGTAAAAATGATGGCATATGACGCTACTACAATAATAAAGGTTTCAATATTAATAAGGTATTATTTTATGTAAATTCGTTACTAACGGATACACAATCACAGATCAGAAATAAATCATAAAAAATTGAAAAAAAAGCGTCCTGTCTGATAATTATTGTCTCTTTGTTGGATTCGTTGAAGGAAACAAATTCGCTGAATTTGTTCAAATCCGAATTTATAATTTTTTTTTTGATATTCTAGCTGTCTAAAGTATGACATATAAATTTAGTTATTTTTAGATTTAGGAATGTATTTTGCGTATTTTTATCGTATTCCTGAACGGATTCAAAATATAACGGTTTTCCCTATATTCTCTTGATAGTACAAAACGCGTTTGTTCATGTGAGATGCATTCTTATATCAAAGATTTTCCCATTTGATCTTAAAGTTGATAGTATTTGTTTAGCTTGTAAAAAAACAATCCAGTTTCGATCATAACAATACAAGAAATATGTTTCACTTCTAACTGAAAATTTAAATACGAGTTTTTGCGTTGAAAATGTTGAGCATTTCGTAATAACCATTAATTTTACATCCCCTGATTTTGCTCTCGGGAAAATAATTCCTAAAAGTTTTGTCGACAATGATTGTGGTTAAAACTCTAAGGAATTTTATTTCTGACCAGAAATTAAAATATCGTTTCCTAATTTTCATAACTGTAAAAATAACTAAGCGTTTTCTAAATTTCATTTTAAATAATTGTTAGGTTTTTCATTTTTGTCAATCCAGTTCTGCTTCTTCACCGTAATCAAAAATAGTAGAACCAGTTACTTTATTTCCCATGATTAAATTATTGTTTAATTTTGTACAATATCTTAGCAATGATTTGACAATCATATGTGTCTTACTATATTCTAAATATTTATTGTTATATTGCATTACTTAAAATTTATTTTTGAGTCTATTTCTCAAATAAGTTTATTGGTGACAGCTGAAATATATTCTTAATTTGTGGGTAAAATATTCTTTTCTATCTCTTTTAAACAAATTTTACTAGATAGTCCACAGCAGTACAAAATGGATAAGATATTGTTATCATACTAATTAAACATTTAATGTCGATTTAGATGGTGGGTTTTGAACTGAATGTCTAATCAGTTGGTTAGTAAAAATTATAATCCAGCTACCTGGTTCTCTCAAAAAAATGATTGGATTTGATGTAAAAGCAAGATTTAAATGAATAAAAAGCAGCTCTGAGCCTTTCAACTTATACAAGCGATATAAAATATGCGTTTTACATCGCTCTTATAAGTCGTAAAATAAAATAACACGCTACCGCTTAACAGCGTGCGGCTACCTCAAAAAGTTAATGGGGTCTGTCTGCTTGAGATACGGGAGATTCAGACGCGTCGGTACAACACATCAGCTGCGGCCACTCCGCGTCAAGTTCTTTCGCTTAATAATATCTGTTTGTGTTATTGGGGTTCCTTTGGAAGTGGCTCTGAACACTTACTCGAATGAGTTGTTCAATAAATAACCGTGTTACTGTGACAATACTCACGATAGTTCTAGGACAATCTTCGTTCTACAAACCCTTAAAATATTCGATAAGTATTAAATAAATATCTTTAAACATTTATGTTTAGAAAAAAAGCAAGTGTTATAAATACATTTGTTTATCACGGGAAGTTATTTACTTAGTTACAGTTAATTCAGTCAGTGATTCTAATAATATGAATAATCCATAACTATTTTGTTCTGCTTTCCTTATAACCTGATAAATTTTTCACGATCCGTTAAAATAAATTTACTCATATCAATATTATCAGTCCACTCTAGATGTTGTTCTAAAACGACTTCAGTTTCACTACACATCTTTTTATCATTTCGCTGCCTATTATTCCATCTTCATTGTGTTCTCATAGTCGATTTTGTGCTTGTGGGTTTCAGTCCGTTATGATTGTCAAAATGGTTTCTCTATTCAGAACCAAGTCAAGGGTCTTTCATTATCACGACAAGCTATGCATTGGCGAAGAAATGTGTAGACTCTGTTTATAAACTGATAAGACTATCTCGATGACTTTATATTCAGAGAAATTCATTTATCATGCTAATTATCATTTATTGGAAGAAAAACTGTAAACAGTATTGTTTACATATTCCTTTGACTCATATCAAAACTTATGAGCTAATGTTATCCCAGTGTAAGTACTATAATAATAATGGTAAAGGATCATTAAGAAATACGTCAAAAAATACTCCATTTTCTTTGGTATATTTGAATGACAAACAAGCGGGCGAGGGGCAAGCGGTGGCTATCAGAGAAATAGTCGCCGCCGCCCATTGCTCCTCGCAACCCCAGAGCAGCCACCAGTACGTCCGCTGGCTTTTTGGGTAGAAAGTGAGATGACGGAGGAAGGGAACGGAAATGGGACGATGGAGACGGAGGAGAAAGGGAGAGAAGGAGAGATAGACGAAATGCAACAGCGGAAGTAAGTTCCCACTTCACACCCGTATTCCGTGAGAGTGTGATATTTCATCGGTAGATCTGGCTCGTTTTATGTATGGCTTTTTCAAACAACATTTTTATTTTTTTTAGTGTATAAATTGACCGCACTTCGAACCTTGCCTTCACATAAGTACCATAACTGTACATTTACTCGAGGAAAATATTTTCCTTTTGTCTTACTTGGCCTTGTGATAATTATCCGTCCCTGTTCGAATCATCTGTCATACTAGTTTTAGTGCTTAGGCATTCGTTTTTATCCCATAGAAAAAATAGTCGAAAGTGGTATCGACAGCGCTATCGTATCGAAACGTAGGTCGGGCAAAATTCAATTAGGACGAAATTGAATGCACAAAGTGCATAGTCTAAAACAAAAACTAAGATAAAGGTGAAACAACGACGCTGCCACAGACAAGCAATCAGACCCGGCATTGATATTGTTGCGTAAGTACCATACAACGTCACTAGCTCACATCAATGTGGTGATAGCTATCCGCTAGCTGTGATGTAGGGAATAGTTAGCTATCTGATATAAGAACAACTATTAGTTTTTGCATAATAACTATTGGCATTCAAGTCATCGGGTACTTCACCTAACTGACAATCATACAAAAATGCTATCACGCTATCATGGCAGTGACTGCAGCTGCATCGACGCACTTCAAAGATAATTCACGTAAAGTTTGTTGGGATTGCACGTGATTTGATTGCAAAAACTTGTAACACTGCGGTGTAGAACAAAATTGCGTAACTTTGTTAATTCTATTAACTTTATTTGTTAATGCTTTGCTAGAACTTTTCAACTGTTTACTATGAATAGCTATTAGAAAATCTTCGATATTACTTCCATTTTCTTATTATACTACTCTATGATAAGCGTGTAATAATAAGTTTTGGTGCACATTCCAGCATCAGTTGTTTTGTATGTTGAAGGAGTAGCTGCCAGAACCTTCGAATACAGGAAACTTTGATAACATGCTGTGTTATATTAATGTCTTATTCTTTTACTGTAGCTGATACCGTAACAGGCTCGGATATATTGAGCGTATCGACGACCCCGTTTGGCCTTGAAATTGAACTTGACAATGAAATTCTATAAATATTTGGAGACGAATGGCATCTTCTCTCCAGAATTTTATCAAAGAGGACTTAACAAAAAAAATGTCAAATTTCTGATAACTGCTTACACAATATAGGGGTACTACATATCGCAGGTAGCCCATCCACAGTCAAAGTCCTTTTACACAAGGGTAATTAATTTTCAATAAATTTTTACAATTCGTTATCTATAAATATATAATGAAAATAGGTTGTCTTTGTTCGCCAATCACGTAAAAACTACTAAACGTATAGACATGGGACTGGGACCATTCGATGCGGAATGATTTGTAGATGGCTAGGCTACACACTTTTAGAATTCCGTAAATTCTTCGCCATTGTATTTATAAATAAAAATTACCCAGCGAAGCGGGCGGGACAGCTAGTAGTTCTATAAATAAGAATAATTATATTTTGATTTTTAGTTTTTAAATATCTTTAATGTTGTTTTATGTCATGTATGATAATTATTAAGTTTATCAGAACTTTTTCTTCTTTCAATTGTTGTCTTATCAATAATTACAAAATTAGGAATTAAATTTGACAGGGAGTTATTATTTTAATCTATTTTATTAATATTAACTTATTACTCTACTGCATGTAGATTCTTATTGCATTCAAGGTTAGAATTTAAATAGGTATTTACTTTACAATTGACATGTTTTGCCGTCTTTGAATGTACTCTAAATGCCCGAAGGCGATTAAATAAACTTACCTTAAGTGACGTTCTATCATAATTATAGGTACGAAGGGCCTTATCCAAAGATATTGGAAGCCCTCCCACCTCGGAAGCCTCTTTCTTCGTTTGGGATGGAGAAACAATATCAATTAATAAATTACTCAGGATTAAACCAAATGACAGGTGACAGATAATACGGCGTGGATCGGCGATATCATAAAGAAAAATAAATACAGTATTTTTTCTTATATCAAACAAGTACAGAAAAATGTGACAATTTTTATATAACATAATGTTTGATACAATATTTTCTCTTACTAATCTTTTTGGACCAGGCGATTTGCAAAATTATGTCAGAACGAGTAGGTTTGATTAATCATTAATTATCACTTAATTCATGGTATGACAAAATAAATATTAGGTATTTTCAAATAATAATATATTAGATATTTCAGAAATCTGGATGGATGCCCTTCTCTTTCGTTCTATACGAGTTTTCAAAAGGGCCTGAAAATTCAAGACATCGATTTTCACAAGTTATAAGCGACGAAAAAGCACAAATAAGTTAAACGTGTATAAATACCGATTGGAACAATATACAAGAGTGTATTTAACGGAGTAGTAAAGTACTTTTTTTGTTATATTAGGTCGGGAATATTTTATAAGTAAAAAGTTGCAGTAAAATCTCTTTGGTGGTGCCGTTTGTATCTGGCTAATTTTGATAAAATCAAATAGGTGACATATTAAAAAAAAAGTAAAAACGGTGTCCCGCCATTTTTATATTGTTTTTCTGTCCACCAAAATGAGTGAATCTTACATAGAAATTCCATACATTTTGAAGTTATATTACAAAAAAAGAAGGGAAAAATGCGATACAATCCTCAAAAAAAATGTGACGTTTACAGATCTAATTCGATGTATGTAAGAATGCAACAAATCATTGTTCAATCATTTTCAGTCATGTAATTTTGATGTCAAAAATGAACCTCGTTCTGGTCAATCTGTTACGGATAAAATAGATGCCATTTTGAAAAAAGAAGAACAACATCGGCGTACTAGTTCTTACAACATACCTGAAGAGCTGGGGATTGACCGGGTAACAGATTTGACCCATTTCAAAAAAGCTGGATATACAAAGAAGATCAAAACTTGGGTCCCTTACGAACTCATTGGAAGAAATGTAATGAATCGTGTACTCATTTGCAATTCTCTATTGAAAAGTAATAAAACCGAATCGTTTTTGAATAGAATGATCACTGGTGATCACAGAAAGTGTTTGGTTTTTCACCATAGTAACGCCATACCACACATATCTTAGCCACTAAGCAAATATTGGGCGAGTTTGGTTGGGAAGTGTTAATGCATCCACCATATAGCCCTGATCTAGTACCCTCAGATTTTTACCTTTTTCGGTTTCGTCAGAATTCTTTAGGTTATGTTAGGTTAACATTATGAGGGAATTGTCAAAACTACTAGCCGCAGCTTTTTTTATCAGTAGTTCCAAAACTTTTACAGCAATGGGATTATGTTACTACCTACAAAGTGGCAACAATTTGTTGAAAAAATTGCATATTTATCCATACATATATAAATATAATGACTAAATGTAAATAAAATATGAAAAATTATCTTGAATTTGTGTATAAAAAATCTTTTTTCTCAACCCTATAAGATTGTAGCATCGCTAAGTAACAATTTCCACGTACGTTTTAATCATTCCCGCCGCTTCGAGGCAGTGCCGCGTCCGTCTAGGATCACAACCTACCATTCATCAACTGGTGCGTCACCTTAGACGCGACCGATATCAGCTGGCTGTGATCGTCTCGAACTCCTCGCGGCCCTAGTTCCAGTATTTAGACCGTGCACTTTTCTAACGAAGCCCTAAATTATTTCGATCCGCAGTGTTAGATGGCGCGCGCTATTCAAAACAGACCCTCAGCATTCATGTGTCCAGAGTCCATCTGTCGATTGTCGACAAAACCGATTTACAAAAATTAGGGTGAGAAATTTTTGTAAGCAGTCGAAGACCTACATCTACATAAAAAGTGTATTTCATTTACCACCCGAATGCGCACAGTGCGACAAGCTCAAACGCGAAAGACATGAAATGAGAGGTAAGCTGTTTTTTCGTTCCGCCGGCGGCCAGACCCCGGTGGAGGCGAAGACTAAACGGATGCGCACACACATTCAAACTCCAATTCTATTTTAATATTTGAAAAAAAATTTAGAATTGAAACAATGCTTCCGATAAATTATTTAAAAGTTTTTAAGGTAGTGAGACTTTATTAATATTATAAAATATCAGTACCTCGTTGCTAAAAATTTGTGGATGTGATCTTTTTTTGTCGTTTCGGAACAATTTTATTTTTCGCGATTCATGTACATGTACTTTAGCGTCCTTACAGTTTGTATAATCCGCGAGTTAAATATTAAATGCAAAACGTTTCCTTTGTAAATTGGCAAAAATAAACATAGAAATGATATGATATTTATTTGACCAAAGAAAAGGGTCCTTGTCGCAGATATCGTATACAGTTTGTGCTCTTATAAAAGTCCTAAGTAAATGCATTATATACAGCCAAATACTTATTGCCTCTAAGAAAAATTATTAAATAATAAATTTTTCAATCTTCATATGAAACTGAAAGGTGTGCATAATTAAAAACAATCTACTGCATACAACCTTTTTTTTACCCAATTTTGACATTAAATTATATACATATTTGTATTACCATCCACGCAAGTTCCAACAAAATTATACTTTTAGGTTACTTATAAAAATATTTATATTCATTATCAAATATTTGTTATGAGTACCTAAATCTCGTTAGAAAATCCATTCAAAACATTTTAGAAAATACTGATGAGTGTTTTTAAAATACTTTTTTTTTTTGCTTTAATTTTGTTTCTCTTATTCATTTAATTAGCGAATCCATGCGTGATTCATTGATTGCGAGAAATTCCGTTTTATTTTTTCGTTTGATGTCTCGACGCAGCGAAATTTTTTTTCCTCGTGGGTTTCGTTTTTACGTGTTTTTTTTTCTTCGCTGAAAATTCATGAAATCACGTCCGATGTTATTTTTCTAAGTGCGGCACGACCGGATAAGAAATCGGTGACTTGCTTTGCTCGTGAGCCTTTCATTTCTGGAGATTAGCAACCGCACATGAATTATGGCGCTATTGCCGCATTTGCTTAGAAGCTTATTCGGGAGTTTTATCAAAAGCCGGAATTGTCTCGTGTTTCTGGATTACATGCATGCGAATGGGCAACTTAAATTTATAAATACGTTATATTAAAATGTGATCATTTATCATTTTCATGCAACTTAGTGACGAGCAAAAGATGTTTTGATTCAAATTATCTTTATAGATTTATTGCTTTAAATGACATATTATTAGGAATTATATATAATTTCTACTAATGGATAAAAAAAATTAACCTAATTATTTTAGGATTCCGTACATCATATGAAAAAACAGAAATTATACAAGGTCTCCCTCGTGACTATCTCGCTGTCCGTCTGTCTCGACTTATTTTGTTTGAATTCGTTCAACTAAAAATGTTGCAATTTGATACATAACCATAGTTATGTAAACCAATGATGAGCTTAATAAATTAATTCCTTTTAATTTTGAGTGGCAAATTATAAAATAAAAAAGAAAATCTTTTTGAAACAGGTTTGTTACAAGAAATACAAGTACGTATAGTATACTGATGCACATGTTTAAAAAATGCTACGAATAATATAAGAAAAGAAAATAAAAATGTAAATCTGACAAACTACACACAATTCTAAGTCTGATCGAACACATTTGTATTTAGGATTTCCTTGAAAATAATTTAAACATCAGTTTGAAGTATCCTCGTCATACATGATGATTGTACTTCAACATCTAAGCAGAAGAGCTCCATGTTACGTCTTATAGCTCTTTTCCTAAGATCTAACATTCCCAGTCTATATGAAACCGTCTCATCAGTATTTTCTCAGCTAAATTCCGACGTGGTTCGGACCAAACAAGTCATCGACCGCCTAACCGCCGTCTGTAAACTGGGAGCTTAAAGAATTTGCCGACTCGCGAACACGGAACCTCCGATCAAACCTTGAGACATCTCGCTCATAGTGGCTGCCCGTTTTGTCGCCTCCAAAACAATATCAACAATTTATTGTTACTGCACTAGTAACATACTTCCCATATGAATACATAGAAATAACGAGAACGGAACAAATAAATGTCAGCCGCTGCATAAACACGTCCGCGCGGATAAAACAGCGACCGAAGCTTAGTAAATAACAATAACGGTTTCATGGACTCCTCGAGTCGCCCTCGGCCGCAAGAAAATGGTAATTCGAGCAACAATAATTCAGAGCCGCGGAAACTTCGCCCTTAACAAGCCGTCTAGAGGATTTTTTCCTCTGAATTGGCCCGTATAAATCACACGTGCTCGTTCTGAGACGTACGCTATGGCGTTATGTGGCCAACACCTCGCTACTCCCTTTTTTTTCTTTTAACTTCGACAATTATAGTCTTTATTCATACAGAAAGCTTGTGCATTTTCAATTGTCGGTTCAGCGTCTAAAATCGAAAAGTGTATAAGTAAATTTGTTGCGCATTTAATTTCATACAAAATATGATTTTTTTTCGAAAACTATTGAAGAAATGGACTAATTCGTGATACGGATCGATCGCTCTGGCATATATAGAGATTCCGTCAAAACTTTGTAGTTTTCGACAACGTACGACTGCTTTTTTCAAGACAGTCTCCGCTCTCTCGTTGTCATGAGTACGAAACTTCCCCGTCGCGTGTACAAAAAGGGGTGCAGGGTAGGTAAGGGGTTCATTAGGTTGACAATTATCCCGGTAATAGGCGGCGTAAAAGTTAACGGGCGGCTGGATCCGCCAAGATATACGGGCGTCGCATCCCCCCTGCGCTGGCAATTTATTTTTATTAAACCCTCAGCCCTTGGATACTGCACGCGAGCCGCGCACCGCATGCGCACTGGAACGGTCCGAGTTGAGAGATGAGCTGATACTAATAAATTAGTAATATTTTATTTAGTAGTATCGGTTAGTATATGCGCTAGTGTGTTTTCTATTTTAAACAAATGCTTGATGTGTGATGCGCTAAAATGCCTACTTGTATTGAATCGAATAAGTAAAATCCAATTGGAAACAATAATTTGATATGATTTTTTTTTAATTTTCATAGCGGGATGTTAAAAAACGAAATCAATATACAAATCTCATAAACAGTACACGGATCGTAACGACAGTTATATCTAATGCGCATATGAAGTATATTCCATGTTCGTTTCTATAAAAGCTTTAGCGCAGTGAAAGTAACATTTTAAACAATACTAAAAAATAACCGCCATTTTGATCGCGTTGAAATATTTGCTTGTTATTCATACATATAATGATAAACGAACTGATATATGGAAATAAATATATACAATGATGATAGAGGAATGAATAAACAAAACGATTAAATACGTACAGTGATATTGTAAGAATATGATATACAATTTATTCTTAATAGTCATAAAGAACTGAATAATTATACAAGATGACTGAGATAGCTCTTGTTATAAATATGTATAACGATAGAGTCATGTCGTGGAGAACTTAGCTGTATAACGAAAATTGGTCAGCTCGACCAGTGAGAAACCGCAGTCTCACAGACTACGGTCTTGAAGTAATAGCTTCTGTTGTTGTATTGCGTCGGGTGAGTGAGAGTTCCAGTGGCCCATTTTCCGGCATCAAATGTGTTACTCCTACCTAAAACTAGGCAACGCACCGATTGACTGCTCTGAGGTTGTGTTTATCTGAAGAGGCCATCACTTGCTTTCTGGTCGCTTGCAAGCTTGTTTGCCCCTTGATATTACCATAAAAAATTAAAAAAGAAAATATCAACCACCCCTTTACGTCCGCCGTTAAATGAATATTAAAAAAAAAGGAATTTTAAAAATAAAATCCTGTATTCTTAGGACAAATTTCATATATAATCCGAATCAATCCTTAAGTAGGTCTCAGTGCCATTGTTAATAAATGGAACAAAGGGAAAGGATTCCTTTTGTACTTTTGCATTAATAATTTAATAAAACATAATTGATTAGGTGAATAAAAACAAAAAAAAAATAAACATACCGGAATTAAAAGTATCATATATTATCCCGCAATACGCTAGATGCTTCGCTAGGAACTTTTCAAAGTTCCTCATAAAATAAAAAATCAACCATATACCTAAAAGATGAACAGACGTGATCATTATCAGCTGCGGAAGGAAGAACAATTTTAAATAGGAGACACCTTCAGTTGCTTTACGTGCGGTAGACCAAGAGAATGGATAGAACACATGGGTTGTCACAAATCCAGAATAAACCAGTATAAGTTTTGAATAAAAAAAAGTGTTTCTCATTTAAATATTAACTAAGCAACAACAGAAATGTCTTCTTTATAACGCAAAATTCTAACACAAACTTATGCTTCTAGATAAGCATAAAAGTTTGTTAAAAGAAGAATCAAATTAACCATTCCTTCTTATTAATTCACCAAATTTAATATGCTATCTCAATTACGCCAATCATGGTAATGGCTATAATTGTGAATGAAAAAACATTGAATAATGACTTCTGAATCTATTGTCTAAGTTTTTTCAAGTCATTGAATTGATATCAAATACAGGAATAGCGACAAATCATAAAAATATTCAGTCAAACAATTGTGACATGGCACACTATTGCAATTGATGCAATTGAATGTTGCTTTTATGACAATTGTACCACCACCTATTTAAAATTGAATGATATAGTAGTATTCAAGTTTATGAATTGCATAACAATTAAAATTAATTTTCATATGTATGTATATATATACATAATTATATATTTATTTATTTTTTTCATCTTTGACAGTTATATATATAACTGTCAAAGCCTTCTTAATGATGTGTCAAACATGAATATTAAAATTGTACTCAATCGATAGATTGATTGCACGAAAAAAGTGATGGATAACAGTGAGATAGAAGAGATGTGCAAAGATCCTTTCATATGGAAATTTATAGTTTCTGCCGACCCTATTAAGAAATAGGCGTGGGTTTATATTATTATTATTGATAAACTGACCCTTGAAACTATAAGTGATATTAAGTAAACTAATATTACTTTCGAAGTTATATTTTTTTTGGAACATTAGAAAAATCTAATCTGAGTGTATTTTGATCATACAATGCTCCAATGTCATTCAATATGAATTGATACGGGTACCAGTACATAGCATACGCATGTAGTAGTACAATAGCATTAATATTATAACTAATTTAATGTGGAGTAACAAAAAATATGTATTGCATTTACCAAATTAAAAAATATATATTTATTAACGCCAAATAAGTAAAACTTCTTATGTGGGTACAAGGGTAAAAAAAGCAGTTCTTTTTATACATTTGTGTATATAGTCATCATGAAAAACCTTTCAAAGCCCTCTCAGCTGGTAAAATAGAATTAATCTGCAAATAAAACAAACCAACCCTCATTTACAAGCCTTAACTTAAACAAAATATCCCTTACTCATATCCATAACATTGGCAATACGTGTAGGAAATTCTATGAAAATAGCTCGATTCGTTAGACCACTAAATCGGGGTAAGTAACAGACAAACTCACTTTCGCATTTATGTATCAGCAAAGATGTCTCATACCAATAAACCTATCTAAATTGTGCTCCGAAAACGTCCAAGTAATGCGATCCGCATGTAAAATATAAACATCGGATCTGTATCTACTGCTTGAAATGGTCCTTTAGAAGAATTTACCTTCCATCGGCCAAATGCTCTGAAATGGTCGCCACGACGCGACTGTGTGGCGCAGCGCGTCATAATGTATTGGAATTGAAATTGCGAGGCGTGTTTTATGGAACACAATAAAATATATGCTATAGGTGAGCGTCTCTTACTTGGACTCAATACGATCTCTATAGGTTTGACGACGTGATTCTCGAGTCTTATAGTGATATGTATTCGTGAAATGTATTGTATACGTGATGGCTATAAGACAGGGCGTTATGATATCGAAGACTCTATCGCTTAGGTGCCGAGCGTGGCTGGCGTGTTGCTAAGTTTTCCGAATTTACTCCTTAAAATTCGATTTTCGTACTTAATCCGCTGCTGGAAAATCATGTGGGGAGCGAAGTCGAGTGTTAACAAAAAAGCCATTATCTTATGACTATGTTATCCCTCAGTATAACATATTCGTGACTTATACTAAACGGATGTATTATAATGGTCAATTTTTTTCATATTCATATAAATATGAATTTAATACATTTGGGTCGTTCGTACTCAATACATATGTGCTGTGTATATTTACAACTAACTTTTTCCCCGACCCTATATAAGGGTCGGGGAAGAGGCTTTTTCGTTTTTCATATAAAAATTCAAGATAATTTTTCAACATATTTTATTTACATTTGATTATAATATTTATGGCATTTTCTTCAACAAGTTGTTGCCATTTTGTAGGTGGAACATGATCCCATTTCTGAAGAAATTTTGAGACTTCTTATCAGAAAACTACAACATATAGTTTTGAGAGTACTCTCTTGATGTTAATCTAACACTACCTAAAGAATTCTTTAAAAACCGAAACAGGTGAAATTCTAAAGGTGCAAGGTCAGGGCTATATATGTTGGACGCATTGACAATTCCCAATCAAACTCTCTCAATATTTGCTAAGTGTATAAAGATGTGTGTGATCCGGCGCTATCGTGGTGAGAAACCACACCCTTTCTGTTGATCAATTCCGGTCGTTTTTTCTCCTACTTCTTGCTTAAGTCTCATCAGCTGTTAGCAGTAGAGATCTAAATCGATGGTTTTACCCGACGGTAAGAGCTCATAATGTATAATGCCCTTCCCATCCTACCATACACATAACATCAACTTATTGCGAGTAAATCTTCATCACTGGTGACCAATAATTTCCAAAACGGTTCAGTTTCGTTACATTTCAACAAAGAATCGCAAATGAGTACACGATTCATTAGATTTCAAGTATCAAGCTTTTTTTGTATATCCAGCTTTATTAAAGTGAAATTACAAAAGGAGGTTATGTGGTCACATTTGTTTGTATTTATGTGTGTTGTATTTGTTTTTTACTATTTTATAATTCTCATACGTTTATATACATACAAATATTTCTTGGTTGTCTGTAGTAACGGCTACAAAATCACAAAGTTTCTTTCAGCGCGATGCGTTTCAAGTACGCTTCCTGTCGTTTGAGTTTACATGCCCTGCTGGCTAAACAAGTATTATTCTAGTCGTGCACGATGCTTTTCTCTAAAAGCACGTCCCCTTAAACAAACACTCCAATGGAAAATTCCAAAGGTAGGGTTCGCCGATGACGTATGTTCTTCGAGGCGATTCTATTTAGTTGAAATTCCTGTGGGCTCCGCGCGTATCCGAAGCGTATATTTTATTCGGTCCGCATATCCCGCGCGATCCATCATTCGGCGCGAGTTTTGTAAATCCGCGTCCGGGCAGCCCAAAAATATAGGACCTAACAAATATCTGGCCCGTAATCTGATAGAAAAGCAATTCTCGCGTTCGGCCAGTCGTACGCGCGGCCGTAGCGCGGATCAGCTCAGTCGGTATAATTTGTACGCCCTGTGGATTTTCGGGGGTTTTACAATAACCGTCCACGTTTGAATACATCGTAGTTGCGTAATATTCTTTGTTTGGTTTACGAGAGGCTTTATTCTCGTATTCGACTATACCTGTGTGTTATTATAGTATGTTAGATATCCTGAAATAATGCTACAATAGATTTTTATGAAATTCTATCTAGACATCGAACGATTTTCAATTCGAAATTTTTATTTCTATAGAACCATAATATAATGACATAGAAATGAGTTGATATGTCCCTTACTTGCTTCCCCACAGTACAATAACAAAATTAGAACAAAATGTGTTGAAATCAAATAAGAATATTGCTTTTACCAAACCTGTTTTCTTCTCCGGATATAATCTAACTTCTCCAAAAGGGTTAAGGGTTGTGATACTTCATTTACGCTTAACGGTTTGTACTCGAAGTGTAAATTTGAAAAAATTGTAAAAGCTTTGTCTAAGAGAAAAATAAAATTTGTCTCATTAATTTAAGTCGCTACGATTCCGTGGGGAAAGTTTATAATACTAATACTTAAATGCACTTCGAATATGAATTCGAAAATAATAATTTTACTAAAAAATACTCACACATTCATGATTCTTGATTATGGTGTGTGTGATCAAAATAAACGAGTTGTAGGTACTTTAACTGCATATACACCAAAGTGCATACAATACTTTCTCTATCATTGTATGAGTATTTTTTACAAAATCCCAGAACAAATGCAAAAGATAGAACTGAGTGCGCAGTGTAAAGTATATTATATAACAAAGATCAATACAATATATTATACAACAGCACTTAACTAATAAATTATACACAAATATGTTTTCTTACAAAATTTATCTAGTGGGTATGACAAACTTTATGGTGTATGGAACATAAATTATGGAAATCAGAATATTGACTATAACAATCAAGATATGACAATCAAGGCTATGATCCTTTTTCCCGTTAGCGGTAATTCTGAGAAAGTGGTGATTCTAAGAACTGATGCTTTTAATAAAATGAACTTTTATGCTTCCTTAAGGATGGGCAGATATCTGATAAAAATTTGATACTTCTTTTATATATAGCACTTTCTAAGCTGTCAAGCTACCAGAAAATAGATGGTCTTGACCGCCCATGGACACTCGCAACCCAAGAGGAGTCACCAATGTGCTGCCTGCCTATTGGATACGACTATGTTATTTGATAGAGGGAAGCGGGCCACCAGAATTCTCACTCACCGGACGAAACACAGCAGACTAAGCCGTCACATGGAAACGATTCCAATAATTTCCTAGATATTGTTCTTAAGTATTATTCATCATCATCATATATCTCATCGTCTCCATTGATTGGCACGAACAAAAAATTTTCCGCTAACTCCTTTTAAATGAAATGAATATTGAAAATTCCGATATTTTACATTCGAAAATATTTACCGAAAAATATAGTGGGTGAAGGACGAGGAAATTTCGGGGCTTTCGCGACAATAGACAAACCGAGGGGTTGGGAATTGTTGCGTTCAGTTCCGCGGCGGCCGAGTTGAAGAAAACCCCGTCAAAACAATACCTCGGGTTGCCATTGTGCCATTTTGACGGACTATGAAAAGGTTCGCGCTCGTTTGTCAGGGCCGGCGAGACCTCTCAAGGAAGGAAATTTGCGTGAAAAAAACTTTTAAAATTGCGCGAGAAAATAGTATAACATTTCCTCAAATGGTACTATATGTATACTATGAAAAATGTATTTTTTTCAAAATTTCGAGAATCTACAATATATGAAATTTTTAAACACAGTAATGGCTTAAAACGATTAAAACGGTAAATATTGATTCTGTGTACGTGTGTATTGATTACGTATCGTGCATTATATGACTGATCTCATTATTTAAAAAAACTGGCCAAAAGCATGTCGGACCATGCTGATTATAGGGTTTCGAAGCCATTATTACAAAGAAATGCACTACAGATGAAAAAGTGCATTATTATAATACATTTTTTTTTTCAAGTTTTCGGCACACAATAGTTATAAGCACTTTAATCGCCTATTACTAGGAAAACAAGTAGGTATGCTGAGTACTTTTAAATTAATATAAACTAAAATGCAATAACAAAAGAGCGTATCTTCATGGCGCTTACGTCTTTTTATTGAGAATCACAGTTTTTCAGCACTAACTTGGAAACAGTATATCCGACCATGTACAAAATAATTTTCGTTGAACGTATTTATTAAGAGTTACCTTCGTTATTTTTTAATATTTTTTGGACATACGCATTACAAAATAGAGTGGGGGACACAATTTCTGCAACTTTCAGAGCCATTATTTCCAAAATTATTCACGTGATCAAGAAAATTGCTTATAAACTTAAAGTGTTTTTAAAAGAACTGTTAAAATATTTGCCACACATTGATGTTTGCTGAAAAAAAAATTTCAACTTTTTTTACATATATAAGTGTCCCCCTAGAAATATTTATTTTTATTTTTTAACTATCAAACTAAGTAGCGGCTTATACAATACACCTACACTATAAATTTCTTCAATATTCATTTTGCAGTTTTTGAATAAAATGCCTGTAGCATACGGACGGACGGACATGACGAAACTATAAAGGTTCCGTTTTAATTTGGCTCGGAACCCTAAAAATGATAAATATTGATTAGTCTTAAAATGAAATTTACGCATATCACAAACTTCTCTTGTACAAATATCTCTTTTGAAATCCTGGCTTCTTTCAAAATTTTATCATAACTTTTATAACCTTGGTTGTATTTTGAAAAATTTGATATTTTTGAAAAATGTTACAAAAACTTACATCAAAAAAACTCGTGTTTTCTTTTTTAATTTTATATAAATTATATACATAAATTATTCACATTTTTCAATAAAATTGAATTCATACATCTTTTATATTATCGACCGATAACGATTTCAATCATGATCCCTCGTTATCCCGCTCTCCACTGATCTCGGTTCTGTTCTCGACGCCACTTGTCTCACTCTCGATTCTGGTTGCGTTGCCGCTTTTGATTAGTAACCCGATAACGAAGTAAATAGATTCCGATTCTGATTCTGTTCTCGATCACGGACCCGTTCTTGATTACAATCGCACTCTCAATGATGGTAGGACCGTTTCGTTTCGGTACTGTTTCGCATTCCAATCTCGGTCATGCTCTTAGCTCCGATTTCGCTCATTCTCGATTCTCGATTTGCTCTCATTTCCGCACGTAAGTCCCGACGTTACCGCTAAGTGTTCCGATATGGACGAGAAGGTTGTAAATTCTCCTATCAAAATTATATTTGAGCTATATATATATATATATACTCGAAGATGCAGTACCTTTTTATGAGTGAAAGAATTTACAGAATCGGCTAAGTAGTCCGGTTCAGTTGTGTGAAGTCGCAAACGAAATCGGGTACAAATGCTAGTTTTTTTTTTCAAGCATAGGCGTAAAACCTTCGCACAAGTGCACGAAATAAGTTATCAAGTATTATCGCAATCGGATGAGCGATGTAGTAGTCCATAAAAGAGGAACAAATAGTGATTGATTTTTAAATAATAGTTAATTTTATGTCATTGTATAAAGAAATTCCTTATTACAATTCGATCAGATTGCACTATCGTTAAAGACATTACTCTGAGATTTGTCAATAAACACACACGACATAGTATGGTAGTACTTTTCTGTCCGTCTGTCCACAAGTAATATTTTCCAATTTTAAGGCTTAAATGCGAGCTTTTTCATTCACGATTTTAATATCGGTATGTTGCAAATTTTGATATCAAGATACATATGATACAGCTATAAGCAACACATGATTGTGGGAGTTTGAAGTAAAACCTCGGCAATTTTTCGATTGCGTATTTCAATGTTGTATAACTACCTAGGCCATACTTTAAGAAACAACTCCTTTAAAATTGTTGATATTAAATCGATTTCATTTAAAAATATATAAATTGAAATATCGATTTGAAATTCATTATCGAAAGCATACTTCAGTTATACTGCATGCTTTTTGTATTGCACATTACATTGTATTTAAATTTATTTCTAATACAAATACAGATAAATGTATCATTGCAATATCAAAATTCGCTGTTTACCTAGAAATTGAAATTATAACAAACAATATAGGCTATTGGGATTATCGCAGACACCCAAAACTCAATAATAAATAAATACTTAGGGATCTGACGCGAGCTGCGTATCGGATGCCAGAATCGAAGAACAACTTCGCCTGTAACCAGTCACGTAATCACCGAGGTCTCGTTACAGAAACATAAATTAGCTAAAACGACTTTGTTTAGCGTAATTACGCCAGACTGTGGGCAATTAACCTTTACGATTCTATAATTTAAAACTTGAGTTCGGAATTCACATTTTTCAGTTGCCGGTTTGAATTTTTTAAAAACAAAATTGATATACGAAATAAATCCGTTTTCTATATTTTTGTTCTTTCCTGTTTTACGGGAGCACTCGTTACAGAAACAATTACAATTAAGTAAATGATACAAACAATTACAAATTGCTGAGTTAGAGAGTGATTTATCTTTTGAATTGTTTTCGAAGTGAAAACTTCTTTAGCATGTGATTTGTAACTTGATGAAACGAAGAAGTGTCAGTAAATAGAGACAAACATAATTATAACGTCTATACGATTTAGCTTGTGAGAGAATGAGAGAGAAAGATGTGTGCTTTTGTGTGCTTGCGATTGTCGTTTGGTGAAATTAAAAATATGGAGTATGAATAATAAATTAAATTAAATTAAATCTAGGTACCAACTTTGTAAAAAATGAACCTTATAACTATGTCACTCTCGCAACTGCATTGGTTTCATTTGCTTGCAGTTTAGTTTTCTCAAGGTTTCACTTCTATCGCGTATTAATTGTATACATGTTAATTTTTTTTATAACAATATAATATTTCTGATTCATATTCCGTCAGCACAAAATGTTTAAATTAGATAAGACACAAGATGACACTTCAACATGACACTAAGCTAGCTCCAGTCGAACATGAAACGATATATCTACAAAAGTAATGTGCTAGGTGCTAAATTATCAGTCTTGGATAGAGATATTTTTATTCAACGCTTATAAAAAAAAACTATGCTCGAGCAATTTGAGGACGAAAGTAAAAAAGTGGGCTTGGAGATGAACCTGACCAAAACCAAACTGATAACCAATCGTACAAAAACTCCAATTATCGTCAACAATAACACAATTGAATATAGAGACGAATACATATACCTCGGTCAGATCATATCACCAGAAAATGATGCATCTAAGGAAATACAGAATAGAATTAACTTAGCTTGGAAAAGATATTGGTCACTAAAAAAAATTGTAAAAAACCCATCAGTACCATTACACCTCAAAAGTAAATTATTCAATATATTTATACTTACCACCATGACCTACGGATGTCAGACATGGACATTAACTGCACAAAATATGAAAAAAACTATAAGTCTGTCAGCACAACATGGAAAGAAGTTTACTAAACATAAAACAGAAAGATAGAATATCCCTAAAATGTATAAGAGGGAGGACAAAAATTGCTGATATTTCCTACACAATTAAAAAGTTGAAATGGAGATGGGTAGGACATTTGTTAAGGAATAAAACGGAAAAATGGGCAAAACTAGTTTCTGAATGGTACCCAAGAGAGGGAAAGAGGAAAAGAGGACGACCACTTCGAAGATGGTACGATGAATTAAAAGCGACCGCAGGGTCAATTTGAAGAAGAAAATGCTAGGACCGAGATGTATGGAAAAATCTGGGGGAGACCTATGCAAGAGCAAAACAATCTTTACCGATGTCAGAGAAATGAAAAACTAAAATTATATATTATATGTAAATGATTAAGGGAAAACAAAAATGTAAACATTAGATTTAAGATTGTTAATAAAGGCTATTATTATTATTATTATAAGAAAAAACCGAACTACCGACTAAATTACAAGTAGTAGCTAAACACGAGCTATTCCACTCTGGCTCTTATATACAACATTTCAAGCAGATTATGCTGAGCATTTCTTCTATTCGCACGCACTGCTGTTTAGGAGCTGCCTTTGCTTAGCCCTGGACGGCTAAGTGCGTTTACGACGGTAACAGAGTTTTCGTGGTGTTGGATAGCATGTCCGACATAAGTCACTCACGTAATACTTGGTGAAACAGAAATATTAAAATGATTAGACCAGTTAAGACAATGAATTGAAAAGTACACTCTGTACGCACAGTTTTCCGGCTGAAAGGCTCTAAAAATTGTAGCAGCAAGTTCTATTACTTAGCGACGTCTGCCCGAACATTCAATAGATGACTTCGATTCCGTCACGATGCACTCCGTTAAATTTTTGACTGCCGCTGCGCATCTTTGTTGGCGATAACATCCCAGATGTTTTTTTCGGCAGAGCAACTCCGACATCCACGTCTTGCTCGTGTCTCTTGTATCTCCAAAGCAACGTGACGTTGCAATATAATTTAATTACAGCCGGTTGCCGTAAACTTTATTAAGTTATTCAGCTAAAGATAAATGCAATTAAAATCGGAGACAATGAAACTTCACAAATTAATCTTAATTAAATATCGTGTTTGTTACAAATAATCATTTTACTGACAAACGTCTAGTCTAATTACGATCTCGGCATATTTTCGGTGAACGAAGTATTTTTGTAAGAAAAGCCTTGAATTATTTATTCATTAGTATTTAATTTGATATTCAGTTTGATGAGCTTTATTTTTTTATTTCTTTAAACCTTTCTAACTCTTCATGATTAACATATCAGTTATTTACATTATATTAGAAATTGGAATTCCCTTTGTAAATGATTGTTAGTCTATCGTTAATGGGGCTGACGACTAATTAACTCAATCATGGCCCGTTATTAATATAAATTAATTCCTCTATATTCAAAATAAATTGATATTGATATAGTTTAGAATTTAAATATCACTTTCCAATGAAATTTACAATATTTTTTTGTTCGTTTGGCCGGAATCAAAAACCACTAGCGATGTACGCAGAAGCTAGGAATTAACGGTTAAAATAACGGAAGTACTGTAAAAGATCTATCTATCCATCTAGATGGTATAGAAAGAAATTCCAAACGTTTTACAATCACAGTGCAATATGAAATGACAATTACCAATATTGACGTGAATACGTCCTTTTGCTCTTAAGCACAGCGATAACCGGTCAGACTTTCTTGTTAGAAAATACCGTCAGATTTCAATCGCCGATTACTACGAGCGTTAATTAAAAGCGTTAAAAAATTAAGTAAACACATCAAAATATCGGTAAAATTGGAAATATTTGCATTTATGACATTAATTTAATTTCACAAATGTCAATATCTTTAAAATTAACTTAGTCAACTGTCAATTGTGAAGTTCTAACAACATGTTTTGACGTGTTTAGTTTTTTACTTTAATAGTTAACAGCTAATTATTTCAAATAATAGTTCGAAAAACACCGTCATAATAATAACGGTTGAGGTCATAATGGATAGAGCATGCCTATACATGTTTATCACGCAGCGTTTGTTTTACCTGTGACGTCATCGGGATAAAGAAAGCGCCTGCGCGTGATTGTTTGTGAATTGGCGTTGTATTAATAATTATAATATAAACTCACGCCTACTTCCCAGGAGGGTAAGCAAAGACTACAGTTTTCCAAGATCTTACGATCGTTGCATGTCTCTCTTGCTTCATTGACATCTATCAATCTCTTCATGGTTAAAGTGCTTAAAATTAGCTTCTTTTTTTTTAAACGCCACCAATATGATCTGCATAGCGTTGTGTAAAAATATAAATAAGTGTAGTGGAGTTAACCAACTTTTTTACACCTACACTTTCTTGTCCCTAATAGTAATTGAAAGATAATCATTAATTTATAATAATGTTGTAAATGATTGGTGATGTATTTTAATTTAATGGACATGAAGGAAATCATACAAATTCTTTTAAATTATTAATATATTTAATTATTTATGGCGACTCAATACACAAAATACTATTGTCATACAAAATATATCCGTCCCGATACTATAGCAAATTGTAAATACTTTTTAAAACAAAAACTTTTTCCATGAGCCTGTAAGTTAATTTTTATTATGTATTAAAATGGAATAGTAAATTACATTATGTGCAACATAAAACAACAATAAGGCATACATTTTTTTAGAAAAAAAAAAAATTGATGTCCCCCAAATAGTTACTTTTACTTGTGTATGTAGAGTTACGTTCAAAAATTAATTCAGCGACGGACACAAGCACATTAGTTGTAACCGGTACCTTTAATATTTAGTTATTATCCGCTAGCGGGGTAGCGGCATCCTTTGATCGCCGCTAAAAAGCCGCCAGTCGGCCACTAGTGTTTAACGTGAGGGCGTACCTTTTTACGTCGTCTACTGAGTGACCGAATTTTCTCATTGCAAGTGATTTATTTATAAAATGATCGTTTTGTTGTAAATAACTTTTTATTTCGACTGCATTATACTATACAATATGTACTTTATTCAAAATTTGGCATGAGTTTTTGATAAAAATAACTGAATTGTGTCCTGAGTTACCGGTATATTGAATTACTGTTATGGTAACTCTATAGACATTCTAAGTAACTCCTAAGACATTTTTTGTATTACTTGTTTTAAAACGTTTGTCATACTGGTTACTCTAAAATGCATTTTTAGAGTAATGAGACCGAACCTGAAAACAACGATCGTGCCAAATGTAAGAGCAAACGAACAGACAAATAAACATGAAAATTATCTAGGAAACCTTTCATTTCTGTTATGTTACGTTACGTTATGTTACGTTATGAAGAAAATTAAACTACACGAAAATTTAACTTTTGTTATTGTTTTTGCCGTATATATTATGAAATAAAATTTAATAATGTTAATGACAATTATGATAGTTTTACTTATAACTATTTTATTAAAAAAAAATATTAATGTCAAGTATTTATTTCATAAAAAAGCAAAATATTAATGTTTGAAATTAGCAATAAGTAGACAAATATTGAAGTAACAACTCAATAGATATTTATTGTCTTTGTATATAAAAGTCCGTTCTACATGGTTTATGCCACTTTAACTGATTTGATTGTTTTACCTTTTTTTTTTTGTTTTCTAATTTTACCATTAAATAAAACATTTCCAGTATTCATCACGAGTCTTATTTCATCATGGTTTCTCGGAATTTAAATTTTTTTAAATAAACATTTTTACCTTCTTTAATTTCATGCAAGAAATTCAAAACTAAACTTTTCACTTAGTGTTACTTATTTGATTTTTACGATAAAATAAAATAATATATATTTCAAACAAATATAGTAAATAATTGTTCTACGGAAAATTTTATAAAAAGAAAATGAAAACCAGGGAAAAGGTACTGGACGTCGACAGTTTTTATTTTTAATTTTTAAGACTCCATGTCGTTTATTTTTATGTGTAATATACGGGATGGATGTTATCTTGCATCTTTTCGCAAATGCTCGTGATCTCCCCTTATAAAATAATTTTGCCAAAGGAACCAAGTCATTCGAGTAGCTGTCTCTGATAAAAGTAGCTTAGAACATTTTCATAGAAATGCCATACGTACAACCTTAAAACAGCTAATGCGTAAGTACCGCGCCGCAGCGCACCGCACGGCCGGCCAGTAATCCAATTCGCACAGCCGCGAACAGTCGCGAATTTGCACTGATAAGAGTTCGTCGCGTCGCACCACGACGTGAACGTGCTCTTGCAGTCTGGCCGAGCATTTATTGTGGTTACGTCTATATTATTTTTCAGTAGTATATTTTCAATGACATATTTTTGTGTTAGTTATTTTGACAAAGTTGTTCTAAAAAAATGGAAATTATTAATATTTTCAAAAAGATGTATGATTGAGTCGATACTGTATATCGTTTGAAATCAATCATGCGTCTTTCCACAAATTTTTGGAACAGCTTGGCCAAAGAGACCATAGTCATTAAATTAACCGTTTCTGAGAAAAATATGTATAAATATGAACATGTAAACTCACGAGATACATCCTTAGGTGATACGCGCACGATACGCTCCCCAGTCACATCATCAGAAGTCCGCACGCAGGCGCAGTGAATAGTGGTGGATTGACACAGGTCGACGCGCCGTGGACGGCCTTGCGCGATTGATGACCGGACGCGCGATTTTATAGGTTTACATATTTTGTTATAAAGTATTACGTTAATAACAATGTCTTTCACTGCCATCGAATATGCAAACATGATTTATTGCTGGGGAATTCGCAGAGCTGACATTGCTGCCCGCAAATTTGTAAGTTCCGTGAAGTATCGTGTACGCGATAATTTGCCTTAGTTCGCCTTGTTTTCTTTTTAGAGGTGAGTATAATACATGTTGGAAAATTAGATACTAATGTAATAATACCTTCGGCGATACCTACATCGCTCCGCGCGGAGCGCGCGCGCCCACACGCCGAACAGGTTTTTCTTTCTATTAGTTTATGTTTTTTTATCAGTATATTTTCAATTATATATTTTTGTTATAGTTACTTTGGTAAAGTTGTTCTAAAAAAACACGAGATTATGAATATTTACAGAAGTATACATTTTTAATTCCATCCTATATGAGAATCGATGGATTCCAAACTATTATAAGGCTCTAGTCCAAGAATCCCGTTAATCGTTCAAATAACTCATTTTGAGTTTTAGCATGGAGAATTGACAAATAAATTTAACGAAAAAAAAATCGATGCAATGTAACTTACTTAAAAGTCCTAGCTATGTTATAATTTTTGATGTCAATATAGATCAATAAACGCTATGTAGACGTAGTTCATTTATATTGGAAGTACAAAGCAGACGGAACTAAAAAAAATAGACTTAAAGATTATTCAATAAAGGTTTGTCTCAAAAAAACTTTGATTATTTATAAACGTTTTTGAATTCACTCATAAAATAAAACGTAATATTCCGACATAAAAATCAGAAACATAAATTATCGGCACTCGGATACCCATAATTGCTTCCAAATTGTATGTCAGCAATATAGATAAAATTTTAATTATAAAATTTTTGACTATTTTTTTTAGCCCATCTGACTAGTACTTATTCTTGTCAAAAGTAGTCATGTTGAATTGCATTACTGAAAGCGCAGCTAAAAGGCAGTTCAGCGTCAGTGGAACTGCATTTGAATTAATTAAAAAACAAACGAATTAAACAAAAATAAACGAATTGTGTATTTTCATTTGCATGTGCAAATAAATATGATATCTAAAATTGATTCTTCTCTTACAATACGGCACTCAAAATGTACTGAATTATTTTTTTATGCAGTTATTAGCTAATTATAAAAAACCTAATGTCACTTTAGATTAACAGACTAAAATATAAATGTATTACTTTACCAGCAGTTAAATTTACAGTATTGACTTTTACCTTTTTCATAGTATTAGTACAGTGTCTAATGGGAGCCATATTTGGTTTTGATTAATATAATAATGATAAATTTGTAGTACAATAATGATAATAATCATTGGGTTATAATACACATGAAAATCGAGATATCAAGACGAGTTCATTGATGTCAGAACCATTGAAATCAGATAGCTTGTTTTAATTCTAATATTGCGTGTGTGCACTTTAGACGTTTAAAAACATATACAACATTCATATAATACGGATTTTATTATGAATCTTTTCGCAAATATTCATAATAACCTCCACTTACAAAACAATTTTGCCGAAATAACTATAACAAAAATGTATCATTGAAAAGATCTATGATAAAATCCATCCTGTATATGTATATAGATTTTTTGCGTCGGGTAATTGTACGAAAACGACACTATAGTTTTTTGTTTAAGAAATTGTAAAAAGTAAAAGTAAACGTTAAGAAAACGAAATTAAATATGGTAATAAAAAAAAATAAAACAAAACAGCTATAGTAACTGTTAAAAAACAATGAATTGACAGCTCTAAAAAATCCTTTAGGAAGTGGGAAATACGTAACAGATTTTATATTTGCTTGACAACATTGATGTCTATAACATCTATGTTTTAGACATTTTAAAACAAACCGTTTTGATTATTTCCATAAATAACCAAAGCGGAGGTTTTAAAATTTAGATTTTCGTGATTTCATCTCTAAAACCGTAATGGATTTGTAATCAAAACACAAATTAAAAACGTTATAATTACGAAATAAAAAACATCAGTAGTCCTACTTCACCTTTTAAATTGAGTTGTTGCCATAAAAAACTGTGATAGACGAAATATGGCCCATAAAAACGAGAAAAATTCTCTACACTATAGTTAAGGAAAAACGGTACTCTAAACACAGAGTTATAAAGGCGGAATTGCAAATGTTTTTACAAAAAAAAAAAAGTTTGCAACTCCGCCTACCTCTATGTAATCTATATGTTAATACTACGTAAATTAGCATATAAATGTGTTAATTTGTTGGGACACGAATTAATCGCAAAGCCTATTTTATTACTTTCTCACACGGGTGATTTATGCAAAGGTCGTATTAGACTCGCAATTTAATTACATGTTGATAGTTTTGTGGGCGTTCACATCGGCGTGGAAACTGGAAGTATTCAGTTCCTTGGCACATTAATACTTTATATAGACCTGTCATTGTTTTACTCTCGGAATTGAAATATATGACATATTGTCGATGCAAATAACTAAAATATATTGCCATTTGTAAAATATTGCTGAAATTGCAAAACGAAAAAAACATGGATAAAGGTACGAGAAAACAGGGAAATTGGACAGTTTAGACGTCAAGTCCGAACACACTGGACACGTGAAATGAGACAGAATCAATGTACGTATTTGCAATCACAAAATATCAGTTTTTATATACACACACATATATGTGTGTGTGTGTGTGTGTGTGCGTGTGTGTGTGTGTGTGTGTGTGTGTGTGTGTTACATATAAGCGATATAGATATACATAGTTAATGTATATCTAATAAAGTTCGACTAAAAGATGACCTCAGCGTTTTTAGGGCTACAGGAGTCAATCCGAAAGTCCTTAGTAAATCAAAAACTGAGAAAACTGGCACGTGAGTTATATTATTATTGTTTTTCAAAATAGTGTACGTTGAGATAAATGCATTGCTTTATTTGATGGAACCACTGAGAGAAACACCTTGCTCACCTACACTTAAGCATCGCTACGACGGCCTTTTGATATTCAGTCACTGCTTCCTCGACGTCTGTAAGCCACTTTTCTCGATTTTCTTCTTTTATTTTAAGAAACAAATTAAAATCTTATGGTGCGAACTCGAGGCTGTAAGGCGGGTAAACCAGTACCTAAATATTTAGTTATTTTTCTGGTTATATGTGGTGAGGCGTAGTTTTTAAAGAACTTTTCCCAAAATAGGAGGCAAACGATTGTTAATGTACCAGCCTGCACTGATATATTTAGTCCTCTAAAACAATTGTTGCATAATGACCTGCCATTCCGAAGAAAAAGACCATCATCTTGTTTTGACGCTTCGACCTCGTTTTACTTTAGTAGGCACTTAGTAGGCAAATCATCAAAAGAAAGCGCAATCTTTTGGTTTCGGGATCATCAAAGTAAATCCAGCTTTCGTCACCTATGAGTTTGTCGTATTCTGCATTCGAGTCACCACCGGCAAATCTTCGTATCATTTTGCAGCATCAATCAACGCAACGGAGTTTTTGAGCTTCGCTCAAATTATGAGGTATGCATCGAGTACAAAGCTTCCGACCACTAAATGTTCATGAAGGATTTTATGCACTTGACTCAAACTAATGCCTAAGATTGTCCGAACATACTAGTAGGTCACTTTTTGTCAATCTCTGTTATGAGCTGCATAGTATTGATGTTCTCTTCGGTTGTTGCCGGAAAAGGACGTCCCGCATCCAAATAGTCAGTCAGATTAGTGCGACTACGTTTAAACTCGTTAAACCAGTTATAAACCGTGACAAGGGATTAATCTTCATCATGAAAGGCCAACCGAAGTCTGTTATAACTTTCTTGTTGGCTTAAATGACAAAGAAAATAAATAAAAAAATCATTGCCCAAAATTTTTCTTGCGTTAAATTCATATCGACGTTACACAAACAATTTTCTTTTTGTCGCCAATTTATAAAAAAAATGACAAATCATTTATAATCTGCAATATACGTAATAAGGTCGGCAAAGAATTATATTTTTAAAATTCATATGTTATTATTTTAAACTTTCCAAGTGGCCAATTTTATAAATTTATAGGGTCACTTCGTATGTCTGTGTAAACGGCAATTAGAGACACACTGTCGCGCACAGTGCTAAAGCTATCAGGGTTCCCGTGAGTCGTCGTGGTTATCCTTCAACGATACGACTTTGGCTCACCGTCAAGATGCATTTTACTTTCTTCAGATAAAGCGATTCTTCACCTTTTTTAGATGATCCACGAGGTCTTTGCCGGTTTCTGTTCTCCTGCGCCTGTCTTACCTTTATTTTTGCTAGCTCCCCAATAAAACATACAAACTTACAAATAGTCTATAGTTTTCGCCTTTTCAAGCATATACGACAGATACCTCGAATACTGTCTACTTTACATTAGGTATTAATAGTTATTTTTAAAATTATTGAAGTAAATAATCGCCCATTCATAAATAAAAAAAACTATTTGTATAGAAATTCGAAAATATACAAAAAAATATAATATTGACAGATTTGATATTTCTTATTAATAAATAAAATTTATTACTATTTATTTGCCTTTTTGTTATTTTATGTCTTTATTTAATAGCAACATCCATCAAATAATACCATCTCCAAATTTCAAAATGTATCGTAGTGTATTTTTACATACTTGATTATAAAAATGTGTACTATTGGAAAGCACAAATATATAACAGTTTTGAATCATTACAATTTATATATATTAACTATTATTAACTAAATAATAATTAACTTATTCAGAATATTTAACTAACTCGTAAACATCACGGTGATCTAAGCAGTTAAATTTTGTATTACTTATTGTACTCAAAAGTTTACCATTTCAAGGTTATCCTTAATACAATGATTAGCTTAAGTAATTTAATAAAGCAAACTGTTGTAGTTGAGCGTCTGCCCACTGAACTTAGCCAAAACAAAAACTGCAAATTAACAAATCATTTCGTTCTCCCCTATTCCGCTAACTAGCCTACGCGTACAAAAAAATAAACAAATCTCCCATTAAGAGATAGAGAGCCAGGCGGCGAAAAAAAATATGTTCCCGAAGTTTCCACGCCAAAAACACTTCGTTTGTTTCTCGTCTTCAGATGATTAACTGTAAGAAAGCCGGCTATGGCTCGAAACATATTTTCATCTTTCCCTCTCTCTTTCAGTTGAAACAATCACAATTTGTCTTAATAAAGTGGAGAGGGGGCAGTGCACGAAAAGCTTGCGCTAGATCGAGCGCCTGTCGGGTTACCTCGGCACCATACGTTCGTAAACCTACACCGGAGCCGGTCCTAAAATGCGCTAACTTACAAGAGCCAAGTGAATTAATGGAATTATGATTGAATTTTTTTCGAACGTACTTTCGCCTATATTGGTGAAAAAACTTCTTTTCAATTTCCGAAACAGCACACTTCCTCCTCTTCAGTGTATTGAAAATTTAATGACCTATTACATCGTTTGCGATCAGCTGTTATACGTAAAGAAAAAACGATATCTTTTCAACAGTGTTTCTTTTTGAACGGTTTTAGCAGCTTTTTTGCATATATTTCTCTTTTTTTTTATCTTTCTTTACTTGCGTCAAATCTTGCCACAGATTTTCGAACATTTTATACTTAACCAATTTTTTTAAACTTTTCACGAAAATTGCTTCATCATGATAATACAATATGAAGTAAATTCAAGGTTCTACCTAAACCCCACAGTTTTGACAATACAAGAGTATTATCTTCTCTGATTATCTCAACAATCTAAAGAACGTATTGCCTTCTGACATTATAGTATCATGCTAAAGAAATCAGAAGTATCAGAGGACAGTACTTAGTACAACCACACTCTATAATCACCCGTCCTATAAGACAAGCAATTATAAAGAGCGGTGGTGACGCGCTGGTTAAAACCATCGTCCAATATATTGAACCATAATGTACTGAATTTATTCTGATCAATGGCGAATTGATCGCCGTACGATATACGAGTACTAATTTACATCGAATCAAAACGAGTAGTTTTGTTAGCTAAAAACATTCAAGCTCCGAGGCTTAAAAAACACCTTAAGAGATGGGTCCCGGACGTTATCCCTTATCAGAAGCCCTTAACCGGTAATAGCCAAAAGTGAAGGACTTAAGGACCTTAATCTGAAATGAAATTATTTTGGAGGGCTACGTCTCAGCAATGGGTTGATAGTATAACCGAATTATTAAATGGCTGTGAGTTGTGAAGCGATACCTAATATAGCAATTACAGCATTTCTTCTCACCGGTAAAGAGTTAAGTGCATAAATCTTATATGCAATTATTGATTCACTACCACTTCCGAGCGTTCAGTATGTCATCTAGTAAAATAAAATGGATTGGAGTGAAAGTTTTTTTAGCACTTTTTTAAATTTCAAAACGAGGTATTTTCACCAAATCATTAAAGTTTGATTTTCTTACATAGTCACTTTTGTCATAATTCATTTACCCGGTTCAAAGACGTATCGAAGTCATCAATTAACCTTTTAATTACCTACGTTCAGAATTTCGTCTCGATCGCAAAAGACCTTATTTTACCTTAAATTCATAAAAAAATGTTTTATAGAGCAATCAAATGATTTTAATATTTGTATACATCAAATTAATAAATGATAAGGCCAAACGACTTGTGAAGCCTACGCTTTGCCTTTTCTTCTCAAGTTTCACTGAACAAACGCAGTATCTTACTCACCTTCGTTCGAATCGGTTTATTATTAATTGATAGTTTAATTTGTGATTTTTTCTTATATAATCAAAGTTAAAATAAATAAAAAGGATCTGTAGAAATAATGAAAGCCTATATGTATAGAATCTATACGCCTCATAAGTTTTATTAATTAATACATTTCGCTTTTTATATCTTTGCGGGTGGTAGCTGCAGGTAAAAGCTATTATTAATATATAAAAATAAAGTGTAAGTACTATTGTGGAATGACAAAAAACAATCTGCTTAAACCAGCTCACGAACAACAATATTAAAATTGTTCAAATTCATGTATTTTCGAAACACATTTTATACTAAATTATATCATACCCATTGCATAGTATTTACAATATATCTATTAAAGCAAATGATACAGTTTGATTGAGAAAATTATAATATAGAAACATAATTGATGGTTACTTATTGAAGAGGTTAATTAAAAAAAAAACAATAATATTTGGAAATTATTCACATTATAATGTATTTTTTTATGAATTACCTTTGTCATCGGAAACCTGTGTAGTTTTGAACCCCTGAATCTTCGCACTAGCTCCAGATCTAGCCAAACCCTAACCGTGAGCTGTGTCATTTCGTTCGCAAGAGTTTTAAGTCCCAACGACGCAAATCCAAAGAACTCAATTGCACAATCTCTGTTTCGTTAGGCAAAGACGTCACAAAGTTGTATAACTAAAATTTATGTGTTTACTATTGCTTTTATTTGGATTTCTGTTAATGTACTGTTATTACGATACAATTATATTAGCAGCCCTACAATTTTCAATTAATCCTAACGGTAAGCATTACACGTTTGAGGCATTTAAAGAAAAAAGCTGGTCAAGTGCATGTCGGACCATGCTCATTAAAGGGTTCCGCAACCAAAGAAATGCACTACAGATGAAAGAAGTACGTTGTTACACTTTTTCCATGTTTCTCATACAGAATAGTTATACTTTAGACGCCTATTAGTAGAAAAACAAGTAGGTATTTCGACTATTACTATTAAACTCGTTAAATTAAAGTGCATCAGCAAAAGAGCGTATCTTTATGGCACTTACGTCCTTTTGTTGAGAAGCGCAGTTTTTCCACGATAATTCAAAAACAGTACATCCTACTATGTTCAAAATAATTTTCATGGAAGGTATTTATTAAGCGTGACCTTTGTTCCTTTTTTCATATTTTTTTGGAAATACAGTTTAGACACAATTTCTGCAACTTTCGGAGCGATTATTTCCGAAATTATTTACGTAATCAGAAATTTTGTTTATGAATTATAAACCTTATTTTCTTTTAAAGGAACTTTCGAAATATGTACCACTCGTCGGTGTTTGCTGAAAAAATTTTTTCAGCTTGTGTTTCATGTATGGAGTGCCCCCTAGAAATATTTATATTTATTAGATATTTAACCAATAAACTAAGTAGCGCCTTACACAAGACACACTATAAATTTCATCATATACGTCTTGTAATCATTGTCACTAAACATTTATTTAAGGGATAGATTCTAATTGTGTAAAGTTTTTTTTCATGACACATATTTTGTCAAACCATTGCAGAAGCCCAAATTTCCTCAAGAAACTTTGACATTCCATTTAAGTCCAAAACGAGTAGTTTTCAATATAATTGTATAAGTTTTTGTTAAAATCGTTAAAACTGTTAAAATCCTTATCACCAATATGGTCATAATATCTTGGACTAATAGCTGAATGTGTTCACTTCGAGCTACGGGTACATTTTTTATTTATAATAATAGATACAATAAAACTAAAAACATGCTTACTTCATAACATAGCTTTTAAAGCTATGCAGCGTATTTGTCTACAGCTTGTTCTCAGTACATCAGATTTGTTAGTTGATTAGGGAAATGATTAGGGATTTTGTTATTTAAATAAATTTTTCGTCTATATATTCACGTGGTACTTTCTGTTTACCACGTAAATTGAGAAATCCTTAAAAATTTAAATTACGAATACAGTTGAACCTCGATAAGTTGAAGTCCAAGGGAAACACAAAATATTTTAAGTTATAGAAGTTTTAAGTTATCAAGGGTCTATGTTAGAGATAGGTTAATATAAAGGTAAGTATGTACGTATGAATGTATGTACCCTTGTTCCACCCTTTATCAGCGTATGTGAGTGTTGTTAGTTTTCTTTTTAAACTCATTTTAAGCCAGTTTTTTCACACAGTAAGTAAAGCGATGTTTCCAGGACAATGATCAAAAACTTATGATCCAAGGCTTACTTATGTCTAACAAGGCTAACCGCCGCAAAGCTTTGAAGAATTTCGAAGAAGCAAACAATAGGTGACATATGTATTGTTTACGTTAACAATTTAAGTAGTGAACACGTGCAAGCAATAAATACCGAAACCTTTTGTTTTGCACACTCTTTCAAAATGACTCATTGACAAACAATTTTATGTTATAGAGGTTGTGGAAACATTTCTTTAAGTTACTAAGGGCCAATACAGAGATTACTTATTTAAGTTATAGAGGTTGCGTATTTTAAGTTATAAAGGTTTTGGGCTCTGATGGGAAGGGAACATATTATTTTTTTAAGTTATAGAGGTTTTTAAGTTACCGAGGTTTGAGTTATCGGGGTTCTATTGTAATTGCAATTTAACAAAGTGTATAAGTTCCGATCATATTTCGAAGCTAAGCCCCTCTAAAAGGGAATACGTGCAAATTTTTCTTAGGGATCACTAAAGTTCATTTCAAAATATGCAAATAAGAACTTTTCTTCTTAATGTACCTTTACGAAATACAAAATTCTTCCTTTTTTTCCATACTGTTCCATTGTAGAGTTGTTCTACACTGTAGACTGTAGTGCTATGTAAGGTTGGTTGTATAAATAAATCGTATTTCACCTAGATACGATGTGGTTATTTTTAAAAGTTTTCAAATATTTGGAGCACATTTGTTTTTATTCACAGTCCTAAACGATATTTTTAAAACATTTATCGACAATTTTAAAACGTTCAATTGTGTGTATTTGTACATAAATACTTTGTAGTGAACAATGACGCTGTCACCGAATCAGTACTGCAAAATTTAAAAAACCTATTCAAAGCTTCATTTAGGTGTATCAATAAAATCACTTGACAAACCCTAATATTTGCGTTTGACCAAGTATCCCATTTCAAGGTCATGGGTTATAAAAGCAAATATTGTATGTCTTTAATTATGAAAATCTTTTTTATACGTAACTTGCAATATAACTGTTTGGAAATGAATCATCTTTGTTTCAATACATAACTTCAAATAGAATAAGCATTGCAAAATATCACCCTCGACTCTTAACATTTGAAAAAAATTAAATGCGTAGTCGGAGGACCCCTATCAGGAATTAAGTTTTATTCCGTATAAATAATGCAAAGTATGGAATAAAATTCATTTAATGCTTCAGGAAAACTATTCATTTATTGAAAATTAGATATAAATTAGTACCTTAAAATGTCTATAAAAAAAATACTGAATAATATATTTCAAGAGAGAGAGAGACAGAAAGGCGAATGGAAGGGGCTTAACGCTTTTTCGTTATGTTACGATTTCAGAACAGTCAACTCTTATCGCAAGCCTTGTTAAGGAACTTTGTTCTAAAGAAAAGATTAACTAGACAATGTTTTGTATCACACACAAATTCCGAAAATAGCTTAAGCGCTAACATACTCGAGTCAAACTTAAAGTTATGAAACATTCCCAGACATCAGCGTAAGCTGCCTTTATATCACGGCGGTAAAACGACTTGTTTACACGATGCGATACGATATACCGATTTCATATTAAATTATATTGTGCAAGTACAGTCAAAAAAAGCATTGAAAAAGCATAATGTATAAATAGCAATGTCATAATGAGGGGATTATGTTTTACGTTATTTTAATATTTAATGTACAATGACCAGCATCTAAAAGAAGTCACGAATGGGTATATTTAATGAACATTTTCGAAGCTAACGCTCACTAACGCCGATTTTCTATAACAATTCGATATAGGAATAAATGAATTATTATCAAAAAATTAAAAAAAAACATAAGTAGACACGTATCATGTATCGTCTGCTTATTTGGCGCAGTTGGTAGGAACCCTACTTACTGCGCTGAAGGTGTGAGTTCGATTTCCGCACAAAACAAACATTTATTTATTTGATTAAAAATTAATGTTTGTCTTATGTCTGGCTATTTCCATGTATTATATTTGTACATTTACGAAAAAAAAAAGTTGATATGCATTACATCAACTATGTGGATTCCACAGTACGAGCCTCATTGCTTAATTTGGGACCAGAAGGTAATGTATCTATGTCCGAAGATATTATTATGATTGTTTCTAAATATTAGGGCATTGCTTCATTTGTTACCAAACATTACTTTTCAAATACTAAATTACTTTATTTGTTGTCAAAGTAATATTTGTAACTTGACCTTGACCCTAGGGAATAATATATTGTCGGCTTCGTGTTTTAAGATAACACAAATAGTTACTTGACTACCAACTCCAAAAACATTAGGAGGTTATTGAGTTTGTATATTATTTGAATTTGATTATAATATATGTATATATATGACACTTTCTTCAACAAGTTGTTGTCATTTTGTAGGTAATGACATAATCCTATTTCTGAAGAAATTTTGGGACTTCTTATCAAAAAACTGCGACTACTAGTTGTACGACTACTACTACCTAAGGAATTCTGCAGAAAACGAAACAGGTGAAAATCTGAGGGCACAAGGTCAAGACTATATGGTGAATGCATTAATACTTAGGGAAGTATAGAAATTTACCAAATATTAAGAGAGTTTAGTAGGGACTAAACTCTCTTAATATTTGGTAAGTTTCTAAAGATGTATGCAATCTGGTGTTATCATGGTGAAAAACCACACCTTTTTTATGTATCAATTCCGACCGTTTTTTTCTCTACGTCTTATTTGAATCTCATCAGCTGTTGGCAGTAGAAATCCAAATTTATGGTTTTGCCCGGTGGTAAAAGTTAATAATAAATAATACCCTTTCAATCCCACCATAAAAATAGCATCAACTTATTGTAAGTTAATCCAGATTTTGCTATAGTCTGTGGAGCTTACTTGTCTTTTCACGATTATTTTTTTCGCTTTCTCTTATTGTAGGCAATCCATTTTTCATCATCAATGATCAATCTTTTCAAAAACGATTGGGTTTTATTACATTTCAATAGAGAAACGCAAATAAGTACACAATTCATTAGATTTCTTTCAATGGGACACAAATATCGAGCTTTTTTTGTATATCAAAACTGTTATCTGGTCAGTCTTCAGTTCTTCAGCTATGTCTTAAGAACTAATATGCCGATCTTGCTCGTCTTTTTCCAAAATATTTTATCCGTAACAGGTCGACGAGAGCGAGATTCATTTTTGACATTAAAATTACCGGACTAAAAACGCTTGGACAAGTTTTGTGGTATTATTACTTTACACTAAATTAGGTCCTTAAATGTCACAATTTTGTTTTTGCAGCTTGTGTCGTATTTTTACTTTTTGTTATAAAACTTCAAAACGTATCAAATTTTTATGTTAGATTCACTCATTTTCATTTAATTTAAAAGTCATTTATTTAATGGAATTAAAACTAGCCAGATGAAAATGGTACAACCGAAGAGATTTTACTACAACTTTTTTTCTTGTAAAAGATGAAAAAACTTTTTCCTCGACCTAATAAATGCACCAATTTCTTGGAAACTGCCCAGTCTAATTGGAATAAGTTAAAATGTTGTTTTAATAAATTTGTATAAGTTGTGGATCCATGTTTTAATCAATTTGGTTGCAACACGAAAGTGGATAGGCTTGCCTGGTGAGATACCATACTCTCACAGAATGCAGACGTGATTTAACAGGCTGCACCACTGCCTTTCATCTAATGAGTGAGCGTTCCGGTGGGTACTCCCTTCTTCATTAACCTACTGTTCATTCACCCTACTCGTCAGCTCCGCGTCGCCGCCACTGACGGTTATTTTACGTAACATTGTGAATATTCCTTGTGTTATTTCGTTAAGTGTTACGTAGACACCATGTCAATGTATGTAGTTGCGTGGTTTAGGTATATATTTTGTTCTGCAACCATATACCTTAACACCATGTCAATTTATATGTTTACTTCATTCACCAATCCACTGCATCACTTCATTCGTTTTTCATCAATGCTCCTCCATCAGATATCCTATTCCTACTCAAGAGATTGTTAACGTACTGGTGACTTCTCTGAGGTTGAGATGGGTGACGATGACTATTTGATCTCAAGTAGCTCTCAAACTTGTTTGCTTCTCGAAAATGCTATAAAAAAGTAAATTTCTATGTGGTCTCACGATTTTTTCTATTACTTGAAATCTTCTCGTCTTATAACACCTCAAAATTAATATCGGTGTTCTCTAGTAAATTTGAAGTTCCCTCATTAAATGGTAGTTTGATAACAACTTCTGAACGAGATATCATAGTGTTATTCTGATGGATCCATAATTCGTTTTGATTTAAAGTGAAGCCACCTTTTTGCATTTATAACTCGATTCAGTCAAAGAAATTTAAAAGCATCTGTTTTGAATATTTAATTGTGAATGTCATACATGCAATCCTTCATTAGATTGATATGTCATCTGTCATTTGTGTCATATCGAAGTTCACTTTTTCAAATATAAAAATTTTTGGGTATTCTTTTTCTGATTGGAAAAGCGTCAGGGCAGGCATTGGGAAAACCAAACTTCTTTTAAGGAAATATTACGATCAGTCGACCTTCTCCTGTCTAATAGAAGTATTTATCGTGGGATCCTTCTAAGCAACAGATAAAGGTGCTATGTTTTGTTCAGAAAGGTGATTTGTGAAATCTGTTTTCCCTATTATAATCGATAGCACGTGTCTATGGTGGTTCTAAGATCCTTTTTTTCACTCTTGCAAAAGTGGATGTCTTATATTTGGATGCATAGACGTCTGTTAGGAAGTGCACAGCGTTCCATTGCTTAAGCAACTTTAGCTCGTAACATTTTTGCTGAGAATTATCTGCCTGCTCTGCCTACTGCCGAGATTTTATCACAAATAAGAGTCCAAGAAAAAATATAGGTGGGGAATGAACCCGGTTCAATGTTCGAAATCAGGTACCTACTTTAATCTTTTTGTACAACATTTGATTGTGAACATCGTTAAGTTTGATTATATATCTTTTCTCGGCACTTGTAGTAGTGTGGCGCTCATTAACAACTTTGTAATTACGTATACAATGTTTATCATATGTCAGAGGTCACGCAAAGAACAACCATACGCCCTGAATCTCATGTCTCACTGAAAATAAATAGAATATCTGTATTTTATATTATGCCTTTCATTTACTTATATTGATAAACTCGCTAATGAAAAAACACAGCGATACCGTCTTTCGATGAAGAAAGTCAAAACACTAAAAACATACGGAACTGAGCTAGTCCACCTTCACGAAGGTCCTCTTAAAAATCGATGTCGTATACGGCTTCTGATTTAACCATCATGATCTTAAAAACGCACTACGCTGCTAATTCGCAGACTGTTAAGAACACTAGCCTAATTACATTTCATAAACGAAACAAATACATTGTTCACATGGCACGAACTAGAAAAGCCGTCGCGTCGTGAGATCGAATCGAAACGTATAAAAGGTATTTTAATGCAGGCGAATTGAAAGTTCCACAGTTTTGGGAGCGCTCACCGATAACTCGTCCACGCCCTGAACGTTGGCGAACTACAAAAACAAGAGCAATACTTCGGCGGGTTAATGGCCTCTAAACATTTCGCCGTGATTTGTGATAGCTTAATGCTCATTTGATGTACGCCGCGGCCGCGGACGCGCGGACAAAAACGGCCCAGACAAACCGAGGGAATAAATATATATTATTGCTGAGGGATTGTACCTAGACGATGAGAATAGATAGGTTGGAAGCGAAAACGTCGAGAGCCTTAAATTACTACAATACAAAATGGTAGGGTTTTCTTTTCTTTACATTTTATCAGATTGTTCGGAAAAACGGTTTATATTTTTTTTTGTTAATCTTTTCTTATTTCAATGTATATTTGAATTTTGATAAAATGTGACTTATCGAAAATATCTTTACATGATTTCTATAAAATAAAACCAAAAAATAATAATAATTTGACTATTTTTTTTTATTTAAAGCCATTACGAAGAATTTAGAAGTAAATACATTGTCGCTTCGTTAATAGCTCTCAACAACGAATAGCAGTACATAATATAAACTACAGATGGCACTATGGGGAAATGTTGCAATTACTTAGCTCTATATTACGTATTTACATACTCATTGTTGGAAATGAACATATGCAACTTTTCCCGTGGGAACTTATGTTATTCCCACAGTGAAAGTCGCCAAGTTGAAGCTTATTGCGCAGTTAAGCTTATTCTTTACACAAAATTCTTAAAGAGAATTTTTTTCCAATACTCCTGGGTCTTTTATCAAAAATTGTATAGACTGCATCGAACTTATAATCTTGTGCGCGGACCCTCCTCGCTTATTAGCGAAATGAGAAAGAAAAAAAAATTGACGCATACTAATTACATTCACCTTCGGGAGCTTTTAAAAGTGACTAACGCAATTTCCCCTAAAGAGGGGGTCACAAAGGCGTCCCGAAAGGAAACCATAAATTCGGTTACATCGTAAATTAATGACATTTCAATATAGAGGACACGCGCGCGCCGATGTCGTTAAAAGTACATTAAGCCGGTACAAATCACGGAAAACTCTTAGGTCATTAACCCTCGCCGCCGAGCTATTTTGACTCGTCGATGTGCCTACGACCTCGGAAAATGGGTACGATTTTTTTTTAACTTGGGTAACGTTATTGAAGAAATTCGATTATGAAAAAAAAATAACATGTGTAATACAATACGAAGTAGCCAAAGAAATCGTCACCACCAGTATATCGAACTAGTTTTTATTTCAATCAAGTCATTTTGATACCAGTTTACGCCTACAGGCTCGCCGGCGTTGACGCAGAATGAACTGCATCGTCTTTTGTATCGCCCGATCGCACTGTTAAATATCGATCTCGGTTACGCTCACGATGCCATTTCTTTTCCCGCTGGAATAAGGAAAAGATTAAAAAATAACTTGAAAGAAGGAGGAAGAGGCCGCGGGGCTAGTTTCGGTGTCATGCGATGCTCCTGCGATTCCGCCCATCTGACCTGGATGTCGGAGGGGCCTAGGGAGGTGGTGGGCTGTCCCCTCTCGCTCTTAATTCGATTTCGGTCTTGATCTAGATCCCGCTTCCGTCTACTACAAAATTTCGATGAAATTATTCAGAAGGAACCCATATATCTTACACCGAAAACTCACTTACCTATACTACGGCTGTTTTTTTTTTATTGTGAAACCATCTCTCTCACGCTTTTAATCCCGATCTCGGTCCTGCTTCCGATTCTGACCCCGAACCGATGTTGAACCTGATCCGCCCTTGGATGTTGTTGTCACCAATCGGCATAAGTGAGAATTCTAGGTCGACGCGAGCGAATCTGCGAACAAAAGCAATTATTTTTATAAATTACAGCTTATGTGTTACTCAGATGTATAACCTATAATTACTGTGAAATTCCATCAAAATCAAACTGTAGCTTTTACATAAAAGAATAGCGATCATCCATCCATCCCCATAAAGTTTCCCATTTAAATATTAGAAGAATTATGTTTCCACATTAAATAATATCAAAAAAGTAAAGGTACAAATTTTGCTTAA
>BGZK01002543.1:0-51721 GCA_005406025.1 Eumeta japonica | reverse complement strand
AACTCCGCCGCCGACCCTCTGCGCGCTTCGTGTCGGCGATTGGCGGTCAACCGCAGTACGTTTTACGCGTAACATGCCGCGCATGGTTACTGCGGGACGAAGTTACACCGGCAAGGGCGTTTTGACTTGTACATTGAAGTGTAGCCACATTGTTTCGAAAAACTATTAAAAATAAAACCGGTCAAGTGCGAGTCGGATACGTACGGAGCGGACAGAGAGGTGTCGTGCTATAAATCATCACATTACTTTCAAATTTGTTTGGGCTAATTACAAAAGCGCCTATGGTCCGGCATTGTAAATTAAAATTGTTTAGTGGGTTTTACGTATTGGTTAGTAGAAAATCTGGTGATCCATTTTCCTTTTTTTCCCATAGGTTAGTATTTTCTATTTCTGAAAAAATTAAAAGAATTTTGTGCAAATATTTCTGTAAAATTTTATACTACATACTTCCAAAGATAGGACGAATTCTAGATTTCAGTATAAATATTTTCTGCTATATCTCTTAAAAAATACTTAACAAATGTGGAAAATAAAATTAATTTCTCATAATAAACCTCGATATGTTACATGAAGCACTCGAAAACATTTTTTTGGTTTTCTTATCTGCCACCAATGTAATCTCCAAGACCTGAATTCATTTGCTTACGCTTTACGTTCGTGATATGACCTCCTATTATAAATCTGTGTACGTAATAAATTATTTTCTTTTTTTTATAAAAAAACTGACGCACAAACGCTAGAGTGACCTTATAAGGATATCGTTTTACTTCAGATGTACGAAGCGTTGAAAATGCATAGACAATAGATGTTCATATCAATACTAAGTTACATGTAATGAGCCAAAGCAAGAAAATCAAAACAAGCAAAAGAACAGGCAAAAAATTTGGTTGCCTGTAAAGTCGGTATACGGGCGAAAGTTTACGTGACAACGACTTTGAATGGTAAAATCATTTTAATGTGAATATTCATTCGTATAGTAGGAAGAAGGATGAAATAATAGTAACAATTTAAAACATTTATTTATACAAAAATTATATTTAAAACATTAATTTATACAAAGAATCTCGCACTGAATTTCATATTAACAAAATTTTATTTTTACCTTTACACATACATACGTATTTATACAAATATACATACAATAACTTGCAATACATTTGCAAGCTATGCGCTAATTCTCTAGTGCTGCGCGCGGCAGACCGATCATAGTTGAGTGGGAGAGAGACGCAAGGCATTCGGCGGGCCTCTCTCGTTCGGTGACTCATCGTTACGTTACCGAGCGTTACACTTCATAAGTGACTCCCAGCCGCAACCTAATTTAAGACGTTGTCACGTCAAAACAATCCTCTCTGTTCTCACTACCTTCTGCGAAAATATACACATTTAATACTTTCCCCAAAACCTCCCGCCTATTTATTTTATGGTTCTGTTGCAGCCTATAATCTGATAAAATTTATTTTACTTTAAGCAATCTTGAAGAAGGATCTATTGCAAAGAGAAAAGCAGACATCGAGGCCACCACATGCATTTCTACAATTCCCGTACAACGCAGTAAAATATTTTTAACTCTCAAAATCGTAAAACAAAGCCGCGGGTTGGGGCAGTAAAAAGTAACAGTGCGCATGAAACTTAACGGCTGTGAACTTTGTGCTTTGTCGCCGCCGTAATGCAGAGTGTCTGTGAATGTACAAAGTGGAATGCATTTCGTTGCAACATCTTAATTTCTTATGGAGATTAAGATGTGATATAATGACACCATTTTAAGAATTTCTTAAGAAAAAATATTGAGATTTCTGAATAATTAAATCATACATCATCCCACATCCCTCAGGAGGGTGAGTGAATTGTTCAAAACCGTATGTGGATGCGTCACGTCACTGTGATGACACGTCGCGATCTGTCTCATTATAGAATTCTGCTCAAAGCACGCTATAAACTCGCCTGAAAGTCATCAATATTCTTACTAAATAATACTCTGTGTATTAAGTCAACCCATATAGTCATACGGTGTCCTCTTGATGTATAGCGTGACGCACTTTGCCCTAAAGCTTATGATCGCTTACTACTGGTAGAATGTATTATTTCTTAGGGTACGTGGCACACAACCACGACTATCTTCTAAACATAACCATGAATATGTATTAAATACATTAAAATGCAAATATTTATAAAACACTTTTTACAAAGCAAATATTGAGAGTGTGGTTGAGAAGTGTTCGTGCCTCACTATATGGCCCTGACGTTGCACCCTCAGTATTTCACCTGCTTCGGTCTCTTCAGAATTCTTTAGGTAGTATTAGATTAACATCAACAGAGACTGTCAAAACTACTCGATGCAGTTTTTTAATTAGAAATCCCAAATTTTTTGCAACAATGGGACTATGTCACTACCTATTCTTATAGGTAATGACATAATCCCATTGGGCATTTTAACTTGCCCAACAAGTTAAAAAATGGCATATATACACACACACACACACACACACACACACACACACACAAACATAAATATATATATATATATATATGTAAATAAAATATGTAAAAAAAATCATCTTGAAGTTATATGTAAAATATGAGATAACGTTTTTCCCGTTCTTATGTTACGAAATGACCTCTTTGCTGCCCTTAATTGCAATCCCGTGTCCTCGTAGGAGGATCCTGGAGAAGTATTAATCGTGATCCTTCCTTACACATTCCTTTTATCAATCGGGTAAAAAATTAAGAATTCGTTTAGTTCATGTTAGCAAAGCGGTATGCAAAACTTAATCTATACTAAAACCTGACCAGCCAACGTATTTCATATTAAAAATAGAATAACGTGAACCTATCGAGTGGTTCTCTAACTATAAACGCATAAACTAACAAACACTATTTATTGTTTATATTTAATGGAAAATAAATAACATTTTTTAAAGTTGTATAATACGAGTATAAACCTTTATACAATTTCTTTATAATTTTTTTTACTTCATAGTAAGAACGCCAGCATGAAGATTATTTTACAATGGTCCTTTACTTACCACGGGTTAGATTACACGTGATATCTAACTTCATTTCACGATCACCAATGTCGTTCTTGGTATTATTTGTTTTAGTAGATCTATATTCCATTGTAGTACTGGAATTACCACTTAAATATATTGTGTAAATAGCACATAATTAAATATGTGAGTGGTAAAGAAATATATTCTGCAAATAGCATACGAGTATAATTAAGTATGTGTTTCATAGTGAGTCCTTTTGTCTGTAACCAACTAAAATATTTTCATTTATTCCTAGGTGTATGAATAAAAGTAACTTTGTTATTTTAGCTGCTTATCCTTAACACCCCCCCATATGAGCCCGTTTTTAAACAAGTTCGTTCACAACAATTTGAGATGAGAATATTTTTTTGTTTCATACTTCTTAGAAAGTGGTTTTTCAGTGGTCGGGTTTTAGTTTCTGAACTTAGTTTTTGTTTTTCATATTTCCTGGGTAATTTTCGTAGTAAAAATATTTTTTCTGAGAATTCGTAGTATTAAAATTATATCCCACTAATCCGGTATTTTACGCTTTATCGAAGATGACGAAATAATCATCATACTTTATTGATTTACTCACTTACTATATTTTTAATCAAAATAGCTTTTACACAAAAAAAATATTTTAATTAATAAAAGATACCGATATTAAATCTGTCCATAGTATTTCATGGCGAAATTAACGAAAACCGTTAAATTATTTGAGCGCTTAAATCATTTATTCGCTATATAATATCGCAAAAATGTATAAAGCAATTCTTGAATTGGGGCAGGCTCTCAAATTACGAGACGCCTTCGGAAATGTATTCAGGTTTTTCCGAAGTGGTCTCCACAGCCTTAAATTGTTCGTTTCATGCATATTAACGACGGCCCAACAACGGGGTCGCGTCAATTAACTCGATAGTAATTGTCGACTTGCGTTCCGAATCGCTCTCGTGGCCGATAGATGGCGCTGTTATTTGAATTCCCACTTCTTTCTACGGAGCTATCGGTTTTCAGAAGATTTTATCTGAGGGCACTCCGCTGTCACTGTGCCCCGTCGGTTGGCTAGAACGATCACGGATTTCTTCTGTTTAATTTATTTTAATGTAGCATTTTTAGGATTCGATAAATTTGAATGAAAGAAAAACAGAACTCTTACAGGACAGTTTGTGTGTCTGTCCGTCTATTACAGTCGATTCGCTCCCAATCTACTGAACCGATTGAATTAAAATTTGATCCAAGTATGTATTTTTGTGACCCAAACATGATCGCGTAATGTAAATTCATGAGTTTTAAATATAGGGTCGTTTTTGGGGGCAAATTAAAGAATTAAAAAAAGGATTTGCAAGCACCTCTAAGTCATTTTTCAAATTCATCTCGTGTACTCAAAATAAGTTATTATTTTTAGGAATTCGTACGTTCGAATAAAAAGACCTGTGTCTCTTTCTGTTGGTCCATCTATAACAGTCAATTTGCTCTGAATCTACTGAACAGATTAAATCGAAAATTAGACACGTCTATGAACTTTTGTGAAGCAAACACGGACATGTAATATAAATAAATGAATTTCCAATATGAAGGTTACTTTTTGAGTACATATTTAAAAATATTTTCCAAATTATACCGTATGTCAGATGAAGAATCCGGGTTTCATTTTATAGTTTAATAATAAAAGGTTTGATGTAAGAAAATAGACGAAAATTGACTATTTTCATTTTGTTTTTGAAAATAGTGTAGAAAGTAGTTTTTAGTTATAGATGACAAAAAACCTATTAGTCCATAGTCTTAACATAATATGGTTGAGTAAAAATTTTCATTTGCAATTGTTATAGTTACTTCAAAAATTATATTTTGTGTGATTATAGTAAGAAGTTCCAGGAATGGCCCAAAGGTCAATGCATTTAAATTTTTGAGCTTGAAAATTCAAAACTCATGGACAATATTTATAACTCAAGGAGCTCAAACACACAACGATAAATGCCACAGCGGAAACTTTGGTGATGACTTGCAGGGTAAACCGTTTTCAGATATTTTTCCGAACCCTAATTTAGTAAGTATGGATAATAGTCATGCGTCATATTGGATAATTTTTATGCTACAGCATCTTGTGAATGTCATACCAAATCTAACTAATTTGTAAATAATGACTCCATCTAGTTCTAGTTCATCTAGTAGAGATTTATAATCTTTAAAAAATGGGAACTAGTTTGTTTAAAAATTTTGTAGTTAAAATATCAAAAGTATAACTTAAAATATAAAAAATATATAAAAGGGAAGCTTTACGAACAAGTCAGTTATAAAAATATCACGATCAGATGATCAATGGTTAATGGTTTTGGATATAACTTTATTCAAATCATATTCAAACTAAATTATATTATTTTCTTACTTTGCTCAACAATACATCCGATGGCACATTCTATGAGATACCCTTTGAATATAAACAGTTTAATTTTTCTACTGACATTTCTAAGGATTCTTGCCACCACCACCTATTCGACAGTACTATCAATCAATGACTATCTTGTGTGTTTTATAAAGACGCTGTTCTAAAGACGTATCGTGCGACTATTGGAGCTGTCTCGCACTGCCTATTTTCACTTTTCACTGTATTGACTGCATTATCCTTATGATCAAAGAATACAAATCTAAACTACCCAAAAATATTAATAAAAATAGTAGATACTTATACTAAATTTGTAGTTCTATTATATTAACTTTATATTATGTCATCATAGAATCAAGTCAACTTCAATTGTGTTTCCTGTATTTTGTTACACAATCAAATTTATGTAGAACATTATTACTACAACATTACGTAATAGCAGGAATGGGTCATGATCAATTGACTATACGTATTACAATAACAATTTTGAAGAGTAAGTTAACTAAGTTTATTTATTATTTTATATATAGTTAATTAAATTTTTAGTAATTGGTTATTGTCAGTATTATACTATATTGGCCGGCAATATATTGTGTAAGATCAAAACTAAAATAATCGTAGAGCCAAAACATAATTGCAATGCTTCTGAAAATTAGTAAGACGACAACAGTGCGCATTTTGATGCACATTGTCTCGGCATCGAATTCACTACAAGTTGTCTTTCAAAAGTTTATTCTCCTTGTCTAATAAGCTAATCATACGTATCAGCGTTAAAAATTAAACGTGTGGCACTCGGGGACTGCCGCGGTAAAGCTATTGCATAGCATTTTTTATCAACTTATGCAATTATAATTATTTATTTATTTATGCAGTATTTTTTTCTTTGATATTAATTCAAGTTTTTCATCACTTTCTTCATTAATAAATGCACTTTGTTTATTCATATTTAAAACACTTTATACACAAATTTTACGCGTATAGCTATTCACCAGCAACTGCTATTCACTGTTGTACATAGGTACACCTATGTATACATATATACCTACATGTATACTTACGGGGCACATGCGGTGAGTGTGGCATTATAAAGATATGATAGATACCTATACACCTATATACTTTCTCACAAACAGCTGCTTACGTATTCGTCCGATTTCGGAGCAGCTCGTCTCGATCCGTGCGAGCTTCGTACAGTCGTACCATATACATACACGTTAAGCGAACGCTCGGCCGAGCTACATGGTAGGCGGAGTGGGGGATGTTAGGTTTTATTTTCGTTACGGAATTTCTTGATTCGGTCGCCGTGCTCAAAGCCCGCGATAAAAGCTATGCAATAGCTTAAAAGTTCTGAGATTAGTCGTATAACATACCTAAATTTTCTACATTAATTCAAGTATTAGACACCGATATTATTTTGCATTTGCCAAAGTAAAGGTCCAAAGAAATAATTTAGCGCACAGTACATAGGAATTGTAAGTATTGAATACAATCACTGAATAATATAACAGTCACGTAATACATTTTAGATATTTTATTACTATACGCATTTTAATATCTTATAAGGTTCAGACAATTTTCTGCTTTTGGGATTTATAAATATGAACATTTGCAAGTTTTATTAACTGTTTATTTTTGAATTCAGTATTCATAATAATTTGCGAAAAGTTTTATACCTATTCTGGTTGCGCTTGTGTATGAATGTTCTAAGGGTTTTAGACGTGCCTCTGTTAAGAATGTGTGCATGTCTTATGTAATGATATTTAGTCCAAGATGAAAATTGTATTTTAATAAAAATGTTGTATGGGAGATAAATTAAAGTCGTGTTAAAAAATAATTTTATTGTTTATAAAAATTAAAAAAAATCGAAAATGTATTTAATGTGTATCTATAGTTTGTAAGAGCTCTAATCTATACGTGGGTTGCACTATAAGTTTCTGGAACTGGCTAACTACATAAACAATATTTAAAAATAATTACTACATCTGTAAATGGAACTCTTTAGCTGTAAAATAAATACAGTTTATTTTAATTACCTGTCAACTGCTTTTAAATTGTGGCGTCAATTTTAAAATTACCCTGTTTTATCACTATTTATTTGATAGCTTTGCAGAGCCTTGCTCGGCTTCAAACTGCTTTTAACGATGAAGCATCGAACAAAACGACTATTTATAACTGGTTTGTAGAATTCAAGCGCGGTCGTGTCAGTCTCAATAACGAATTTCGTGATGGTCACTTGTCCACCTGTGAACAACAAAAACATCGATACCGTGCACCGTATAATCGAAACAGACAGGCATGTGACCTAACATGAGATTTGGGCATCCTTAGGTATAGGCATAAGTAACCACAATCAGTCCTACAGAAACTTTTGGGTTTCAAAAAGCTGTAATCACGGTGAATCCCACAAAATTTAACTGAGGCTCAAAAAACGGAACATGTTACTTAATGCAATGTCACGCTTACCAGATTCAATAAAGGGGCGTCAAATTTAGTGTGGGATCTAGTAGGAGGTGACAAAACATGGATTTATGGCTACGACCCCAAAACAAAGCAGCAATCGACCTTATCAATATTTATGAGCCGAAATTAACAAATGTGTCGCAGCAGAAGTGCCTCTAAGCGAAAGATTGCTTATTTTTTAATAAAATTTGGTACGTGGCTACTGTTGCTTTGATAAATTGTGGTACACAATCATTTGTATATCAGAAGCTATTGACGAACTCCGTTAAAACAACCGTAAGCGTCGTATCATCTTGCACCACGACAATGCCAATTCTCACACTGCTAAAGAGACATACAAATACTTGAAGGATAAAAATGTCGAACCTATGAGCAATCCTGCATATGTCCCAACCTTTGGTACCTTGTGCCTTTTCTTCTACAAAAATTGAGAACGAATCAAGCGGTCAAAGATTTTATCACCAGAAGGGACTGTCGAAGACTATAAAAACGTATTTCGAGGTCACGAGTGTTACAAATATTTTCAAGATTGGTTTATTCATATGAAAGGTGCATTAATGCTAACTCAGAATATTTTGAGAAAAATAAATTCATTTTGACATTCACATAATTTTCCCATTCATTTTAGAAATTTTCAGTGCGCCCTACGTATAAGAAAAATGAATCACCGAAATGTGTGTACGCAATGCTTTCGAACAACTGTACCATATTGCATAATTCTTTTTGTTATGGCCAGGATAAATTTTGTGTATAAAGAAGATAATCCTTACAAAAATTTTAGTCTGACTGTTTGTCCAAATATGCTCGGAACGCCAACTCAATTTTGATGAGACTTTCTCTGGAAGGTAGGTAGCGTACGTTATTGTACTACATTTGGAATACTTTGTATCCCGGAAATATTTAGGGTTCTTAGGGAATCGCGATCGGGACAGAACCAGAATAGGGATTTAAACCGGAGACGAAATGGAGGACAAAATTCAGGATCAGCATCATGACTCCAACAAAAAAATAAGTACAGTAGTATAGTTAAAACCAATAAAAGGACATACGATATATTTTTAGGATTCCATGTAGATTACTAACGACTCTGCAATTTAACATATTGTAATAAAATTTAGTTTAAAGATAGTGGAAAACCAATGAAAGGAGTTATACGAGACATTTTAGAGTCTTGTAAGAATCATTTAGAACCTTAATAATTTAACCGGTATCAATAAAGTTTTAGTGAAGATAATTGTAAGCCAATGAAAGGATAAGCGATATATTTTTAAAAAAGGAAAGGAAGAGAATGTGGATTACTAAAAACAGTTTAACAGATTTCAATAAATTTTTTGCCTGAATATAGAATAGCTTGAAACCAATAAAACGTACAGGATAATATACTTTAGGGTTACACGAATATTACTGAAGATACTCATAATTTGACCAATTTTGCTAAAATGTTAATGACTTCCTATTTTTATCAGAGAGAAAGTGTTTACAATGGCCTCTGATTCCGTGGTAGTATTGCAACATTATAAGTATATTGAATATACTTATAATGTTGCGGTTCCCAATGAAATTTGGCACTAAGATAGTTTAATCTAAAAAAAAGTACATAATCTACATTGTTTTGAAAGTTCCGTGGTTAATAATTCAATGAAAATGAGGAAAAATCATTGTGATTCCATCTATTTCGCTGAAATTTTCAGTTTCTTTTCATTAGTGTTATTTGTTGTTTCAAAGAATTATTAAGACTAAGACAAACTAGGACTGAGAATGCTACCTCACTACTGTCGGTATGGAAGCGAACGTGATAGCTGCAATGCGATAGCTACTATTAAAATAAACCTATTTAAGAGAGCAGGGTTAGAATAAGACATAAAAAGTATATCTGGTGTAAGTACGAGTATGTTTGTAATACCTCCACTACTAAGTCACGGACACAATTAATGAAATTTGTCAGAAAGATAAATTGCATCTTGAAGATAGACATATATTAGTTATTCCAGAATAGAGTATCAAAAATATAGATGTAAAAAAAAAGAAGCTACACTAATGTAACAATTGGAATGTACGCGAGAAGCCTAATCCATGTCGGTGAGACTGCGTATTTACAAAATTAAGTTGAATATAAAATACTTTCACATGGAGAAAGGTAAAACCATCCCAAAGTAATGTAGCTTACGTATAATTTGTTTTGGTACTAAAATTTGCCCGAATTGAAATTATGACCGGTAGCGGAATCGGAATAGGAAAATGAATGGGAAATAAAATCGGGACCCAGGACAAAGATCAGAATCGATAGCGTTATCGGATTTAAAATCAGGACCAGCACTGGTATCAAAATCAAAACTGAGAACAGGAATTGGATTAAGAGTAAGATCGATCGATATGTAGAATATTGTAGAAAATAAAGAAATCCATTTTATTTTCATGTGAGTACGGTCAAGGATATATGCTATGTGGGCATGCCAGCTAACAAAATTGTTAGAAATAAGTATACCAGGCCAGTTAGTTTTCAATAAAAACAAAGGAAATTCAAACAATTTTTGGTATATTTTTTTGACAAACTTTTATATATTTTTTGAGCAAAAGATAAAAGCAGTTTTAGGTTGCTCTTGCTTTGCACTTCACAGATATGTTCAGTAGTTTTAAATAATCCTCACCAAAAGTCACCAATGGAATTTTCATTTTACTGCTCGTTGGAAGGCAGTTTTCCTCAAAATGAAAGATCAACAAACTTAAGAGTAGCTCTTTTCTAATTTCATCAAGCATAGCCAAAACAAATACAAAATCATTAATGAACAAAGCAGCCCGGTAAGTAGTCGAGACGTTTATGCTCATGGATATTTTTCTTTCAAAAATTCTGAAAATATGTACTGAGAATATGTACTTTTACTGAGTGATTATTTAATAATACTCTTAAATTTATATAAGAGTAAATATTGAATATCCACAGGAACCCTATTTAACATACACACACAGAGCTCTCTAAAGGAATTTATGACTTTGCATAGTTCACTAACAAGTAAACTCGTTTTATTTTTACTTCTGCTAATGAGCTTATTTCGATCACTCTTTCTTTAAACATTTAAATTTTTTTATATATAGTAAATTTTGGGAATTGGAATTCCAGTATTAAGTTCCTAATTTCTTTGAACTTATTTCTAAGGCATACACGAGATCCGAGCTTGTATATCGCGCGAACGACCCGCTTCTGTAACACAAAAATTCTATGAATAACTTCGGCATATCCCCAGAGTAAAATTCCATACTACATTACTTTATGAAAACAGCCAAAATAAACGAATCTAGCAGTTTGACGTCTGATAAATTTCTTATTGACCACCTAGGCGGCAGAGTCAAGCCTTTTCGCCAACTTACTACTGATATGAAGACCCTATTGAAGTCTATTATCAAAAGCGATTCCCAGGAACACAGTAACATTAACAAACTCCAATTCTTCGTTACATACTTGAATAGTTCCGGATCCATGTCTTACATTTGGCAGTGAGAATTTCATACATTTTGTTTTCGTTTAATTAAAAATTAAGTAAGAAAAATTGCAGTAAACCATTTCTCTACCTTAGAGATAGCATCGTTCACATCACCATAAGCGTACTGTTGTCTTTTTACTTTAAATTAGAAAAAAGGATCATCTGCAACCATTACTATTTCATGAACATCCTTAACAGGTAAGTAGGTAAAGTCATTTATGTAGACTAAAAAAAGGAAGGGACCAATAATTGATCGCTGTGGTACACCAATGTGGACGACAGATACAGATGATCTCATGCCATTGACATCAACCTTCTGTACTTTGTTACTCAAATACGATTTTAGAAGGTCGAGGGCTCGGTTTATTACTCTATAGTGACCTAGTTTCCCGATCATCATTTCACCATAAACACAATCAAATGCCTTGGAAAGATCGCAAAATACGCCATTTTATCTTTAATCTAGTGATTGATATTGAATGGCTTCTTCGATCACTAGAATATATAAAAGAAATTTACGCTTTCCTCCTGCGTAAATTTCTATATATTTTAAATAATCTAACAATCTTTCTAATCATCAAACCCTTTGGGATAAATATGAAGAGAACATAGCGGAAAGTATTTTGCAACGACTGCAGCGAGGACATGGAGATATAACTTTCATTGAATACAAGTACAACGAAATGCTAATAATAACTGAAAACGAAGTTTTGATAATAGTGGGGCTTCTTAGCTACAAGCTACATTTGAAATGCTGAGTCTGCGACGAACACACAGAAATGGTCCCTCAGTTACTATCAGAAAAAAGTCGCGTCTCCCAACAGGTGTTACCGGGAATTCGGGAACGGTGCACTCTTCTTTCTCGATGCCTCTGGAGAAGTTGAATAAACGTTTTTGCTAAACTTATTATTAATATCCATCAAAAAGACCAGAAGACAGCAGTGGCTGTAGCTTCTTCCGATATAGCCGCTACACTATTGAACGGTAGCCGTAGTGCATATACCACTTAAAAATTGCTGTTGAATCTTGCACAGAAAGATTCGCCCATCTGCAATTTTAGCAGAAATAGTTCTCGAAGCAACATCCTTCGACTGTGTAAGCTTTAAGCTTACATAGTCACTACATGTGTTATGCGCAAGAGCAATGCTGGCGCTAAAAATGTGAATTGTCAACAAATTCATCTCTTATATTTTAAGAGAGAATTAAACTCTAATTGTAACTAAATGTTCAAGTTTTGCTTATGTGAAATACAGATGCTTTTAGACAATATAATGGAAGTAGGGTTCGGATCACGTAATCAGTGTAGAATATACTTGGTGTCACTATTTTAACAGGTGTTGGTAAGGGGAAATTGTTATTATACCTCAAATACCAATAATCACACTGACCTATTGTTTCAATTCAAAGATTCAGGTTACAATCAAGCTTGATTTTGCTGTTACCATTAACAAAGCAAAGGGCAAGCATTTTAAGCTTGTTTGCCTGTGTCTAATGCCCAAAACCTGCACGTATTTGCGCCGAATGGAAGAACATATAATACAGTATAGAGTAACGTTCAATAATATTCTAATATTTGCTCTTCTAAAGAGAATTTAATTTATTAAGCGTTATGTCAATACTTGGAATTTTTTAAAACATTAGTAATTAGAATCGTTTTTTTATTTTTTGTAATGAGATATTTTTATAAAGCATATTTTTCAATTTCTTAAACTAAATTGATTTAGAATTCGATGTACTAATGATCTTGATATTATAAATAAATACTTATATAAATATTTTGAATACTGAAGGAGTTTTTTTAGTTATTATGTTATTTAAAAGTAATTTAGGCCAAAAAATAATTTTGACCGCCCAAATATTTAAAATCTACCTAGGTGCGTATAGGAATAATTAAGTCTTTTCTTGAGTAAGAATAGAAACTAGAAACTTAAAAATATTAGGTCGCGCCATTTTCAACTAAGGCATTAGGAATCGTCATACCGCACTAGTGTGAGTATTAATTTTATTTGGCAAACAATCTATAATAAGAGTAAATACTATAAAGCACTATATACATACATAGATATGTGTATATACACACACACACACACACACACACACACACACACACACACATCTATATATTTTAAGGAGAGTCAACCGCGGAGAGAGGTGTGGGACGCAGCTTATCACGGATGAGCGAGGCCGCGGGTGGCCACTTCTCTTTTCGACTCCCGATACGCGACGCGACCAAATTATTCATTAATTATTATTAAAAATTGTTTTATTTATCCTTTCCTTCCAATATATATATATAAATATAATAAATTAACATATAAACAATTTTAAGTAATAGTGGTGTATAAGTTATAGTGTATAAAAATATAGTCCTAATAAACGTCTTCTAAATTTAAAAAATTTTTTGGTTCATTTTGATAAATCAAATACAAAAGAAAACCACAAGATTTAACACCCTAGACATATTTAAAATCGACAAACTCTAGTAAAAACTGGCCAGTTTCAATATCATGTAACGTAATTCGATATTACATTAGCCAGTACTTTCTTAAATTGAATCAAAATTATCAGTTATTAGATAGAAACTTGATCCGTTTCCATTAAAGTATTTCTCGTTAACGCTTATACATATTGTACTGATTTAAATCACCTATTATATAAGATTGTGTGACGACATGCATAAACAAACAGATCTACTTTTTTTAATTCTATTTACCGTTTTTATTCCCTTGTTCGGATCATTTCACAAGGTTTATAGGTGGACTGTATTCACTCTGGCATTATTTATACAAATAAAAAAAGTAATGAATAGCTAGCGTGCGCTCCTCTGACGCGCAAAACAGCCAGTAAAACAGAAATCCACAAGCCAATCCCCTTTAGCGACCGAGCGAGATCACGCGCAGCATAGGACCGCAGATGTAACAAATAATTCAAGCCGCCAGAGGTGGACCGAGTGTGGGAACTTGCAGCTAAATAGAATACTTAAGTGGCCCACTCATACAACATGGATCTGCTGCGGCCAGATGGCCTCGTCCGTTATATTGGATTTTTATTGTGGTTTGGTCTAGATTTACTTTTGTCTGGTCTTTGTACACAATATCCGAAACGGCGAGAGGTCGATAATTCGTTATAACTGAGAACTGTTTGTATATTTTCGCGTTGAACGCCTCTTTTATAGGCTTTTATTGAATTCATTTTTAACAAAATTTTTACTAGCTAAAAACAGCAAAATTCGTCTCAGAAGTGAATTTTAATTAAAAAGTAAGTGGTGAAAGAATTCTAAAATTTCATTAGTGAAATTTCATATTATACGTTATTATTTTTCTAGTATAACTTCAAGAAATGTATTTTACGTCTTTGATACTCTTAAAGGATAATTTATTGAATTTGTCTTTGCCTTCGTGACATTACCCTCGTTATTTGATTTTATATTTGTTGTTTCAATAAACAATATTATAATCAACCCTTAGTTGAAAGTCTAATTAATACTATATATATCATTTACCAGCAGTCGTGTCGCTGCTTTTAACTTCATACTCGCACTTCTTTTGCTTCCTAAACTGTCGGAATGTACCACAAAACCAGCCAGTGCCTTTTGTGATACATTCTTACACAAATCTCACCCTATGCGACATAAATCGTTTCGCTGTAAAGAACGAGTCGTGTATTTGGTAAGAAATTTTGCTAAGGGAATTGCAAATAGAGTTGCATCTAATAAAACTAACTAAGAATGATTATAAATATTTTTACAAAAATACTAAACATACAAATAATTTTAAAATCAATTTTCATTTAATTTTTCGTATTGTAAGCGTTGCATTACCGTTTATTCGATTGCGATAAAATTTTGTCAATTAATTCTTACACTTGCACGGAGGTTATAGGAATGAAAAAAACTATCATTCATGCCCCACTTCGTGTGCGTATTTGTACTATTAAAGTGAACTACTTAAGCGGGTTTTTCACTATAAAATGTTATACCTATCCACTAGTAATAATAATTTAATTTTTATTTTCAAATTAGAACCACGACTTCACTAAAATTGCAACCCTGACCTGTAGCGGAATCGAAATCACAAACGGGAAATGGAGCAAAAGTGAGTACCGAGACCGGGAGGGAAAGAAATCGTGAACGGGCTTAATATTGATCTCGAGTGAGGGACTAGAATTAGCACCAAAAATGTGATCGAAATCGGAACGAAGATCAGTGTCGAAATCAGAATTGGGAGTGGGACCGGCATTGACGGGAGATCAGAACTGGAATTTACGTAAATCGAGACCGGGTTCGAAATAGTGGTAAGTAGTTTTTATTGAAAAATTGATTCTTTAACACTTTGTGGTACTCGATAGAGACGCTATACTTAGTGCGTATATAAAAAACAATTATAGATACATGCATATATATTAGCACCAAAAATACATTTTGGCTGTTTCGATGGCGTATTTATTCATCATATTTTACAGCATTTATTTTATACCCACTTGATATCGCCTCTAATATAAGTTTCAATTTAAAAACTAATTTAACATCGATACCAGTAATTTCGGCGTCTAACTCTGGCTACTCAAAAAATCGCCTACTGGTGTTGTCATCATCCGTGTTACCAAATTTAGCTTTTGGAATATCAACTAATATATAAGTTCGAATTCTAAACTGTTCCTGTATTTCTTGCTTCTTTTTTTTCTTCCAACTGTTTTCTTCTTGTGTTATTCTTTCCGTGTACTTCTTTAGTAATAATTTATATGCCAAATATAAAATAGTTTCAAAAACTTCGGATTCTAGCAAGTAAGACCGATAAACCGAATTCCAGTGCTTGTGCACAAAACACTCTTCATGTCCAAATCATTGAAATTTTTTAATGTAGGTAGCTCTACATATTTAACACCGACTGGTAGATAGTGTATTAGTGATAGCATTGCACCCTTTACCATCTATCAGTCATTTTCAAGGTATGCCTAAATGAAAACTGTTCTCCTTACAGAATCACTTTAGATTCGTTCAATGTGCTGTATTTTCTACGTAATTAATTTTGTCCTTAGTGAAGTCCGTCGACTCTTTTACGTATTTAAATTCTATTGGCCGGCAAAAGCGAGGTGAAGATAGAGTCCGATTTTTCAAATAATGTTGTTGTTACCTTTTTTCTAAACACAATTTATAAAGGCTCAAAAGAGCTCAAAAAAGGTTGCCAACACTGTCTGAATCATTATCAAACCTCTGTTTCAATTTAGGCTGTTGTAATTAGCTCAAATAAGTACTTCCGAGTGATTATTCTCCTGCCTGGAAAACCATACGACAAAATAAAGGTACTTTAGTATATATGAGTTGAAAAATATGTAATCATCAATTTTTTCTAAAACTCTTTTAATTCTTATAAATTTGTATTTTGCGGTATATTTCAGCTATTTTTTAGTCATCTTAAAACTAAATATGTGAATTATCATATATGATAAATAATTTAACAGGAATGTACATTGAAATATAATAAAAGTCCCAATATATACTAAAATTTGTAAAAAGCAAGACTTTTGAAACACATCATGTTCGATGAGGTTTTAACATATAAAAAACGTCAATAAAACTTAGTTTTTTTTTTAAGTACATTAATTCTTACTTGAATTTTCAAAATCTATCAAAATCACTTCGACCAAATAGACCAAAAAATAAATTTTACACTTTAAAAGTAAAGTAGAAATAGGTTTGAACGCATCGGAATCGCACGGGAGGGGGTATATGATGTACTTTGATCTGTTAACTAGCTAAAGTATTAGTGAGTCATTGATTTGAAATGTCATAGAAAATTTACTTTTGACCACCTAAATATTCAAAATCTACCTATGTGGCGTTTACTGAATTAATGTATTCGCTAAAATATGTTAATTTCGAATGGATGTTAAACATTCCAATTTCGAAATAAATATATGTATATCTGTTTCAAATCAAATCAAAAACTAAATAAATAAAAAAATAAAATAAAATAAAAATAAATTAAAAGAAATAAAAGTACTCCCTAGAACCTTTTTGTGTTTTACTAGCTTTTTGTTAGCTCGCTGTGCAAAGACGTTGCATTGTCACAATATCTTCTTTCAGACATTTTCTTTATGAGACTAACCGCGGTCTAATGAAAATTTGTTCAATATTTTTTTTTGCAAAATAGTTAATAGAAACATATCTGATCGGAGAATACTTAACTATGATGATAGACACTATTGAATAAAAAAAGTGGTTCAAAAGTTTTATAATCAAAGTAAACCAGCTTTTGAATACAACAAAGTAACGACAGGCTCTAGAGGTCATGAAAGGGACGTCCATTAGCTAATAGGTCAAATGAAAGCACAGCAGAACCTTAAAGCTATATTCGTTTTAATTTAAATATTACTCTAGTTTTATTAGTAATTGAACGAAAACAATATACGGTTACAGCCGGAAAAAATGAATATGTATACGTCAATAATTAAATAATAACTTTAAAATATCAATGTCTATAATATTAACGACACAAAGTACAAATGTGAAAATATAACAAAAATACAATTAGGACATATTCGTAGTATTTTTACAGTGCAATTAAACGTTTAAATGTAACTTTAAATGTCATCAATACTTTTAAAATACATTCTTGATCAAACAAACTTAAACATTTTCTTTTAGTAAATAAATAATTATTTTCTTCAAATATTTAAATGATTTAATTTACTTATTAAGATTTTGATGTTTTTAATATTTGTTACTTTATTCTACTGTACAGAGACTTGGAAAGGTGCGAAAGCATTACCACTTTAGTGAACTACAACTAGTCGATATCTCGTGATTTATTTCGTTTTTTTTTCTGAGTTTCATTAATTTATTTTAATTTTTTTTCTTGATGTAACTAGATAAAGAATACTTGACCTTAATCGTCAGTTACTATATTGTAACTTAGTTGATAATTAGTCTGGTCGCTTATCAAATCATAAATTAAATCTTAGAATAAGTGACAGACCCACTTGTTTTATTTTATTATTGTTTTTATAGCGTTATATTGAACTTTGATAAAAATACGAGATATGGAATATAGTTTTCTATAATGTGTTTTTAAGGTCGTTTGAAAAACCGGCCAAGTGCGATTCGAACTCGCATATAAAAGGTTCCGTTTTATTTTATTTTTTAATTTTCGAGGAGCAAACGAGCTTGCAATTCATCAGACAATCGGTAGTCATCATCGTCCATGGACAAGCAAACCGCAGAGGAGTTACTAGAGCTTCGCCTGCCTTTTGGGTAGGGTAGGACATCCCATGGAGAGGGAATCGATGGAGGGAAGAGTGGGCCGCCGGAACTCTCATTCGCTGAACTAAATAAGGTACCGGAAGCTGTTACTTCACGTCTGTATACTGTAATATCTCACCGGTCGGGTCGGCTCATTTTCGTGCTCTAGCTAAGCTGACCACAGCAAGGCTCTCACACTCTTTATCACCAATAAACGAAAAATTAATATAAGAAAATCAGTAGCTGCTCTATTTCAATATTACAATAAGTTTTAGTTAGCTTTTATTCTCAAATAAAATTCATAAATATTTTATTTATACTTTTAGACTTACCTAATAAAACGTAAAATTATGAAACAAAAGCGAATTATTTTTATCAGAAACAATATCAATGTGTTATCGACGACTAAAAAATTCAGACGCCTTATTTAAAACCGGTACGCTTTTTTTGATATCAAGCCGATCGCATACATTTTTTTAATCTAGTAACGATAAGGATTGGTAGTCCAAAGTTAATCCCTCAATACCTGCGATACAAAGCACACAATAACGTAAAGGAGCCAATGCAACTGGAGCCAGTGCATCCGGGCCCCGCGCTGCAAACGGCATTGCAGTGACCTTTGCTCGGACACGTTCTCCTTTCATAGATTGGACGTTCCGTTTCCCCTGTATTGTGAACGCTCATAATGGAAGACACGTCACAGTATACCCGCCGAACAAATCGGTTGATCATTTTTGCTGCTCCGACAGAAAATTTTGAAACGTACCGAACGGTATATCCGCGATGTTGTCCGTCTTGAATATCGTATTTCTACAGATAAACATTCTCAATCTACGGATGTACGAATTGGCATTTGTCAAACGCTTTTATCGATCTAGATATCAATCTAAATTTAAATCGCACGTTAATATCTTTCCCCGTATTCCGATAGCGTTCCGTGAGAGCTTTATTGATCCATGGAGGTGTATCTCTCACGGCGGCCGTCCGCAATGTCGTTTGCGATAAAAGTTCATTATCCCGTTTCTAGAGGCAGTCAAGTAGTTTCTCACGGTTTCGGCCCTTCCATACGTATGTATACCGCGTCGACCTTCCGTCCTAGCGTCTCTGTATATATTGTAGTTTTTTTCAACGCCGATGCTGTATGGTAGCTAGCTTCCGCCTGCGTCTCCGCCCGCGTGGACATAGAACGGATACTCCCATCTTTATATCGACCGATCACGATGTCGACCAATTCTAATCTCGATCTAACTCTCGATTCTGTTCCTGGTCCACTATTAATTCCGATTCCGGTCTCGATCTAGATCCTAATTCCGCCTTAGATTCAATTTCAATGAAATTATCCCAGAGAAATCCATATTCTTACACACATACTTCCGCGATTACATATGTATTTACTATCAAACGATTTCGGTTCAATTTGCAATCTCGACTGCAGTCCCGATCTCGATCCTCCTTCGATCATTATTGTTGTCGACATACCTAATAACCTAATGAAATAGTAATATGCAAAAGTAGTAAAGGCGATGAATAATAGTACAAATCAAATATAAAAATTCGAAATGAAACAGAAAAAAATCTTATTAATAATCCGTTTGGAAAATGGGAAAGATAATGTAAAAGAAAAAGAAAATTCAGTGTCTGTGTATATAAGAGATAGTAATATGATGCTTCTTCTGTTACATGGAATAGTTTTGGTAATAGAGTTGACTGAACTCAACAAGGTAGATAGCTCGAAAGGTTGATGGTTGATGATAATTTAACGGACCTTCGTCCGTTAAATTATCCATCTCAGCTGGGCTCACTTTCGACCTTACTGTTGGTAGACACTCCAACACCGATTGAAATAAGTTGCGAATCCAAAACCATTGTTGAAGGTCAATGGGCATGAAGTAATTACTTCATGCCCATTTAATTAAATTTGTTTTATTTTGATGAACGTAAATTTTTTCATATTCTCCGAGAAAATTGGAATTCAGCAGCTGCATTTTCCACTCTCATTATTGTCTCTGTATATTCATATATTCCTAAGAGTTGTTCAAAGGAAAATAGTCAAAAGCATATCTACATACCATGGCATTCCTGGCGTACAGGAGAGGTCGATAGGCTAATATGGGAGATGGATGCGAATTTATTAATGATTAGAGGCACAACCCTTACTAAATAAAATACACGGTTACATACATCGTCACAGTATCGACAGCTTTAAAGAAGTTTCACTCTTAGCGATTGTTACTATCGAATGTTGGACGTCTTGCGATCGAAGCCGGCGTTTATGATTATAGTAAATCATGCGAGATCAGGCACACACGACACGATATGAAACCGCTCCTCCCGTCATAATCGAGTCCTAAATCGATTCCCTATATAAAATACTGTTACTACATAAAAATGTGTATTTTACGACCGCATAAACCGGATCCTATGCCGCCGGGACGATAAGATTTGACCCGTTAGTTCTTAGGGGACGCCAGCGGGGAATTCCCGTTTTACAGATATTAAATTTTCGGGAAGTGTCAGCATTTTATTTGACGGATCGAGATGATACACATTTAATTTAAGATTGAGTACTATTGCTGTGATTTCTTGATGTGTATATAATTTCTACTAAATAAGAACCGATGGCTGTCACAAAGATTTGTAACGGTGTGCTTTAATGTTTTATTTTTGTTTGCGTCAACAAACTATTTATTTATTTTAATAAATTGTCTTTAGTATACAATACATGCAGAATGTTAGATAAAATTGTAAAAATACCTATATTATTACTCCAGTTCATAAGACGTTAAGTATATTTTTGTAAGTGATTTTACAATTACCGAAATCTACGTAACGTTGTATGAATTATGAATATGTGAAATATTTGTTTTTAATATAAATATTTCATATATGTAAAAAGAATAATAATATAAACTCACACCTATTTCCCATATTACATATATATTTATACAATTATTATTAAAAACATTAGTTATTTAAACCTACGTAACCAACAGTGTTTAGATGTATTGCAGGACTTTAATCATAATAAGACTTAAAGTTAAATTGAGAATTGATAAAATCAAACCTACATAATGCAAATTTAGTAATTGTTGATAGCCAACAAATACGTTTAATTAATGATAATTGGATACCCGTTAATCATAGTTTAGACTCATTTTTTGTAGCCGGATTTTTTCAATTATATTTTTTTATGTCCACAATGATTAAATTTCAAGGGAAGGTCGTAACATGTTTATTATTTATTGTCATTTTGTTTGAATGATCTCCCAAATATAACCATACTCGACACGCCCGGTCTCCAGCGTCTCCCAGACTAAGCTGGCGCCTAACGCCACCGGCAATCATAACTCGAGACGAACTTTCGCACCGAACTCAAAGGCCGTAACTCGCGTTGTCGCGGAACATTTCGCTCGCCCTCGGCGAACTTGCGAGATGCTTGTTTATCCCGTCGGCAAATAATTCACGCCGCCTGGGGGCATGTTAGCACCACGCCGGCGCGACGCCGGCGCCGGCGCCGGCGGCCGGATCAGGGTGCCCCGTTCCGCATGTATTATTCACTAACCGCAACAGCCTTGCACTTACACCGGTCCAATTACAACAGACACATTTGGAAGTTTACGTTTCATTTGAGGTACACATGTGAGCACCACATACACTGCTTTGCATTAAGTCATCCCCTTAAATTTGTATAATGCAAAATCTTGTGCTACCCGTGACCATGGTGTAATTCTTTTAAGTACCAGGGTATCGTCTTAATACACGACGATCTATAAATTATACAGTTACTTCAATTTCTTAATTTTGTGTTAGTTACTCTTTATTTTTTTTTTTTCGCAAGGAAGTTCCAAGCGTACTCTTTTCTACGCCAAGTTGAACGACTCGTAGCTTATTTATGAGACTAATAGAAAACGTCTATGTTGAAAGTTCGCATATGTTCAATGTAACAAGCACTGTTTAAAACAATTGACTTATTATTGAAGGTGAAATACAGTGTCACCCATTAATCCGTTCAAGGGGACAAATGGAAAATTAGCAACACTATATCAATCTACGGTGCGAAATGCTAGACGCACTTGTCCAGTGTTTTTCTTTATGCTGAGATGTTTTCAGACATAAAGGTTGTGGCAGTGTCCGACTAAGCCTCAAGTTCTTTCCTTCCTTCAAGCCCAATTATCACACAATGATGTTATTAATTACAGTAGCAGTTAATACTAACCGTATTTTTATGACATGCTGCTAATTTTCTAGCAACCAACTGTACACTCTAAAAAATGAAGGCTAACTAAGACAGGTTTTCTCTAATTTGACATTAAATTAATTAAAACAACTGTGAAATTGTGTATATCAACGAAAGCTGATTCGTTATAACAACAAGTTCATTTGTAATTAAACTAACAATGTATGTACTGTATTAATTCTAACAAGGATATACATTGTTTCTACCATTATTTACTTCCTTGCATAATTTGGACAATTTTATTTAGTTAACTTATACAGATCATAAATCAATTCAGAGCAAATTAATTGAAATAGTTATATAAATTAATAGTTTTACTTATTTTCATTGTTAAACTAATAAATTTGTCGTATCCGATTTACCTAATACCTGTTAATTATATCAACTAATATACTTATCGTTTTAAAAACAACAAAGATAAAATGATCACCTTTAATACTTAACATTATTGCATTAATTATGAATTAAATGCTACATTCTACTGAGTAATTGCTTAAAATGATTTTCATATTAGTCGATAAGAATAATCAATTTATCGATTAAAATAAGTAACTACCCTTCCCACCTCACCTAAAGGGCGGCGCGGGGTCTGGAGTGGAAGCCTATAGAATAAATCTAGCGCAGATTAGTCAATAGTTACATGAATAGTTGTTTATGTGTCGCTCGAGTTTAAATCGATTTATTTCGTTCACGATTTCTTTATATAGTATTTGCATTACTAGCGAAAAGTCAGACGTACTTGCATCAGTAAATGAGATAGTTGTAGTATTGTCGGTTGGTGTTGATGTCGAAGACCAAATGCATAAGGAACTAAATGTACTAAATTCGTATAAATGTACGAAAAGTATAAGGAACTAAAGTACGAATCAAACACAGCACAGAAGTGTGCTAGTTTCTACAATTCATTAATATTTTCGATATCTTGTAATATTATTTTAACATCAGCAAAAATATGCAAGTTTGTTTTATACTATTTAAAATTAATAAACAAGTATCTTTTTCCCAATTTATTTTTTGTTTTATTTTATCCAAAATTTATCGTGGTAACCAGGGTAGAGGCTGGTTGCGGATGGAATAGCGCGTTACGCTAGCACAAATTTTTCAAGTGAGTAAAATATCTTAAGCCTGTATTAATAAATTATACTCAACTTTAATACGTTTGAGTTAGCACTGGAGGTACTGTCTTAAGTTCACTCTCAAATGTGGTACATTTCAACTGTGGGCTTTACAGATTAGCGTTACATGGCGTTACGAGTGAACTTCAGAACAACGCCTAATACACGAACTCATAGGCATTCCCAGAGTTGAGTGCGATTTATCAATACGGGCCTCAGTCAGTGAAACAAAATGTTTATGCCTCTTCCACCATCTCCTGTTAAACTGACTTTTAACAAAAGGTCACTTTTAAAATTAGTTTTGCGTTCCTCGTCCTCCCTTTAGCTATTTTTCAGCCCTAATAAAAGGAGAACGTGAAATGCAAAGCTAATCTTAAAAGTGACTTTTTGTTAAATATTATTTTAAGAAGAGATGGAGGGAAAGGCCTTTAGTGGATTTGAACAATAGCGACATAGTTGTTGTTATAATGTTACCTATTAGCATTAAAAAAGTTTCATAGTTGATTCATATAAATCAATTTGATTATAATAAAAATTATGTGGTTTAAATGTAACAAGTTCTGAGTTAAATTTATTAAGCTGAACCAGTTACTATAATCATTTCTGTGTTGGTATTGATCATGGTGTTAATTGAATTCACTAAAGTGAATTAGTTATTATAACAATTTTCTGTTGATATTAACCAATAATAATTGAATTTGTTAAGACAAATTAGTAGGTAGAGACATTTTTCATAATCATACCTGAATAAGTTCTTAAATGCCTTATCTAACGAATAATAATAAGATCTATGTAGTTAACTAGTCAATTGAATAATGATAGTCAATCAAAATCATATTATATGAAGTATTTAAGATCTTGTTAGGCTCGTATGAAATCATGATACTTGACCAGGAAACTCACAATTTTGTTAGAAGCAACCAAATTTTTTTGAGTGTACTGACGATAAGGTATTTTGTGTATGGAAATATGTAAAAAAGCGCGATTGCATTTATATTTCTTTTTTGCGTTTACCGTTAAAACAAAAACTAAATATTCGACATTCGAAAACTTCTGCATATATATGTACGAGCGATTCGTCTAGATCAATTCTTAACTGTAAATGAGATCCTACTTCTAATACGTATTCCTGATTATTTTTAAAAAACAAGGTTGTAAGCCAGTTATGGTTGACGTAAGTAAACAAACATCGTCTAGAATATTCTAACCAGTCAAAATTTATAGACAATGTTAACAATTATGCATACGTATTTCAAGATTAACAAGCGGAGTCCTATTTCGTTATTTATTTATATAATTATAAATAAATATATAATTTATTGCTATATATAATTTATTGCATGCTAAAATTATATATAGCATGCAGTATATCGCATCAAAAAAAAACATTATTTTGATGTTCTCTTATTAATTATCTTGTTTAATATTAACGATGTTTATCGGTTTCAAGTCATATCCCAGCGTCCAGTTCAGAAACACCTTTATCTTTCCATGTACAATTCCTTAGAGTTCAAAGAAGGAAAAAAACACTTTTGTTATGAGCAAATTATAATATTCGCTCATAAAAATACCGATGCCAAATAACTAGGTATGTTAGGAAAATCGGATTGAAGCAGACTTATTACGATTTTTTTTTTTTCAACTTATGTGAGAGTATATTATTAGAATAACAGTTAACTTGCATTCAAAAATAATTATGATAATATTTTGTCAGGAAGTGCAATACAAAATATGTTCCAGTAGGTTTTTCATCCGTTCTTTGGATGGCGATTACAGACACACTTATCGCTTTCCTCCACTTGCGCTATATGTCCGCCCGGGGCTACCCGCTTACTTGAGACCGCATTCGGGGTTGCCGTTTAATCGACCGACCAATTCAAATATCACTAATTAGTTCATATCAAATAAGTGCAAATATTCGGATATAAATTTAAAAATCAAAAAATTATTACTAATACCTCATTAATGCTGACAACGTACCCTGTTTTACACAACATTTACTGCAATTTGAATACGTTCCAATTTTATACAAAACCATGATCACCATGTATAGTCACAGGAAAATTACGGCGGCGATATGAACGAAGAACGAGATCCCATCGATATTTATTCATAGAGCTTCGGTTCTTCTGCGATACCCGGTTACGTTGTTACATAGCGCATACATTACACGTCCAATTAGGACACGGGATGTGATCGGCGAAAAGAGGGCCGACGATGGAAACTTATGGATGGGATACAAAATTATTTTCATTGTTCGTGCGATTTTTTTCTTTTATAAATATATTTGCCCTTTTGAGTTAGCATTTCTTGCAGAATTACAAATTTAAACGTTTTTACGATTTCGATGTGAATTTGTATTTTGATAAAATTTTGTTTTTTAAGTTTATTTATACATACTTGTTTAGCCTTAAAACTGAAGTAAAAATATTAACATTGCTTTATTTAATGCTATTTTCTAGGATTTTACATAATTATATTGTTGCTATGTTATTGGTCCTCATCAACAAATTGTACTACATGATATATAGCACTGCATAAATAAAATACATGGATAAATTTTATAATTAAGTTGTCCAAATACTAATATACATTATATGTGACACATGATCATTTTTATTTGCGCTCTTTAAAGAGTATTTATTTTTTAATTAATATCTTGTGACTTGAGTAATCGTTATACGAATTGTTAAATGATGGCTAAAAGGTTTTTTCATCTTTTTTCGTGTTTTTCACTATTTATCCATATTGATAAATACAACACCTTCCCTCGTTTGCATTAAGTTTGCATTTGAATAAAGAACAATTCTTTCTTATATACACATTATAATTTTTTAAACGTCCTAAGTCATTGATTTATATTTTTATAGCTTTTTTGTTCATTTTAAATTTAAATATATTTACAAAAAAAACAATATTGTTTTAAGTACTGAACTATATCTATATCAGTACAAATGCCAATATCAAAAATTTCTTTAATGAGTGAAGCGCCTTACAAAATAAAAGCATATTATTTCAACTTCTTATTTTTGTCAATTTTTATTTAATAAAATTTTCATATAATTAAATTAAAATTTAATTAAAAGCACGCATCGACCCACGTTCAATGTGGGTCATGTCCATTAATAACCCGGCGCGCCGCCCATTACCGTGCGCTTGTAATCCGGGGTGACAGCCAATGCATTGTAATGTCGCATTATACGCTCTGTTGTCTTATCTATCTGTCCGTCAGTCTGACTTACCTTAGACAACACTGTATGAGGAATGATACCAACGTGCTGAGCGGTTCTTCGTTGTATATAAGTGATTAGTTCTCGGTAATAGATTAAAATTAAAGCTATAGAGAAATGACGTGAACGATCGCGGGTAACGAGTGGCGATAATTTTGACGTGATAAAGTCTTGTAAATCGATGAGCGCCTGCACGCACGAAAAGCATGATTCATTGTCGCGTTCCGCCTGAGCCGAGCGTACGAGCATGAACACGGAACGAGCGATCCCTCTTCCACTCCATCGGCCGATGCGTTCGAGTAGAAGAGAGACAGCGGCCGCACACAACCTACACGTGGTCAACTGTTTATAAAGTGAAGTGAAAAGTTAGTGTGGTTTTCATCGTTTACTACAACAACAACTGCGACAAGTAATAATAATTCAATTCAATTCATAAAAGTATGCAATTTTTCATCAATGTTTTCTTATGATGTTATCAGGTAAAATTATCACTCGTAAGCCGACTTTACAGAAAACCAATTTTTTTTTCGCTGCGCTTTGGGTGCTGTCGTTGATTAGAATGAATGGTGAAAACAATACTGCTGCAGGACGTTGAGAAGAGCGGCGGTGGTAGAAAAGTTATCAGAAATTCGCCTTCGAATAAGAAAGAACGGTTGACGGTCCATAAAAGTATGGTCACGTCGTAAAGGTGTCAACAGACTGGACACTCTTCATTAAATAGAGCATAGGCATTAGTTTCGTTAATCCTCTCAACTCGCATTTCCCTTCATCACCCCCGACCCGCGCTGGAAGCCCACGTGGATATGCCCTAAGGTTTTGTTGTGTCGATTTCGTCACCGCACCCCTTCGACATACCCCTCTACAATACTAATTTTTAAAATTCAGATTCAGAAGCTTAGACATTAAGAAGGTGAGGGTCGGGGACTGGATTTGTCCGAAATTTCATCAAAATGTCAACCTTCACATTCGGAATAAATTATGGACTATATTACATCTGTGCGTTAGTTTAAAAAATGATCTATGGAGCAATTGCTCCATAGATCATTGTGAGTTACCTTTTAATTAAAAGGTTTTTAATTTCTGGATTGTATTTGAATGTGATAACAACTAACCTATCTTTTTTTTATTATAAACTTACACCGCTTCCCCAGAAGAGTAGGCAGAGACCAGATTTTTACATGATACGTATTGGCATACCTCTTTTGCTTCACTGACATCCTTCAATCGTTTCATGCGAGCTCATCGGTTTCGGCTGCTTTAAATTTGGTTCACTCCTCCTCTACCTCGTATCCTAATCTTCTCAAAAGCCGGTAACGCAATGGCGACTCTCTTGGAGTTACAAGGGTCTATGGGAGACGATGATCACCAGCTCGAACGAACGCAAGTTCGTTTGCCCCTTATAAATGTTGTAAAGGAAAAATCTTTGATATGCCAGTAATTAAATCTGCGTAAGATTTGCCAACCTTTTACATCGCACACATATTATCCCTTCTTAACATAATTAAGTTCCAATAATAATCAAAACAACCGCTTTATCTATATGCTTAAAAAAAAATAATTACATTTTAAGGTTAAAAGTCTACAATTTTAATGGTTCCTTTGTAAGACAATGATTTATTACATCCATTTAAGAAAGTCCTAAAGCAAAACATCGGTCTGCCTTATTACGAATGACTTGAACACTACATTTATTGCATTACATTTATATCTGGTTTGTAGATGGTTTAACAAGTACAATTGAAATAACAAACTATAAAATAAATAATGATAAATATTGTGGAAAGACTTTAAAACTACAGGATGTTTTGTGAAATGAAAAATGAATAATGCAAAAACTCAAAAAATATTTATATCGCAGATAAATAAAACTAAAACATATCACAACACTTTCTCAAACGTAAGAAAACAGTATATATCTGATTTATGTCTTAATAATCGTTTTTAATAATTTGCAGAACAAATAATTAACAGGTTTTCTATTAAACCAAATAAATAATTTCTACTCAATCTGATCGAGTGTTGAAATTATATAAAATTGATTCAATTTTAAAAATTGCAACTGCTTAGTGCAATTATACGCATACTGTATCTAAGTCGCATACTTCTAATGCTTGCAAGGCATATTTCGTCAAGGCCATTTCGCAACAAAGATGTGGCATGTACCTATTGGGGCATTTCCAATATAACACGAAATCGGTTCATAAATACATTTCTCGTAATTGTTACGGACAACAAACGAAATTAATACAGATTACGTACAAACACAATCGAACGATTAACAAAATCCCCTCATCCTAACAAAAGCTTACATTCTCAGAATCCACAAGGACAAGACAGCGGATTACTCGCAGAATTACATTTATTGTTGAAGACGTGTCCAGATCTAGTGTCCCAATTGTTACCTAACTATAGTACTGCAAACTAAGACTTTATTATATATCTGTAGTAGACGGCCTGTGTAATTCTAATATTACTCAAAATAAATATAAATTCATATTTTGTCAAAGGGATCTTAGGAAACTGATTTTATACAATTATTTTTTAATAACTAAATAATGTTATACTTATTTTTCACGCTATCGCTTTGCTCTACAAAATGATAAGATCACTTAAGGTGCTTCGCATCGCGATTACTTTGAACAACTTCTCGAAACTTAGCAAAATTCAAGTAACTTTATGTTAAAGCGTTACTCAACGAAATGTTACTGCGACGAAACGAGAGCGCCTGCAGTAGCATAGAAGTTACCAATAAAATTGTTTTTAAGCTTATTTTATTTGTTGTCCTGTCTTTATTGATGTACACAAAAGTGTACACAAAGTGTGACATTAAGCAATTATTTCGAATAAAAGCATTACTTTATAGCTCGGGTCGTATAAAATAATAAAGTGACAGTAATTATAACAATGGACACGTAAATGATATTTTAATAATCGATATTACATATCAAAATCGATCTCCTTTAAAAGAGAAGCCAGGCACTAGAATAGTCGCACGCAGAGTTGCCTACAAATGGTCGACGGGCAAGAAAGTCATTTTGGACGCCAGATCTTGTAGTTCCGATTTCTAAGCAGGAATCTAACCTAATTGTAATTAAATATCGATAAAAGCGTATTGATTTGAACTCCTTTAGTTTTCACATATTCAATATCACCCAATCTCTAAGATTGGGTGATATTGAACGGTATCATGATTTTTTTTAACTTCCCGTCATAAAAATTTAAAAATTTTCATTTATAAAGTTACCGTTTTACTCCGATTTTCGAAAGTCGTGTTTTCACCAGATCTTGACGTCTTTGGGTCTAGAGATCTATTTCGACCATTTTCCGTGTGATATCTGTATGCCTGTATGTGTGTGTGATTGTACATGTTCGTATGCGTGTGCGCGCATGTTGCCTGCGTGCGCGTGTTTATATGTATGTGTATAAATCTCTCGTAACTTTTTCGAAACTCCGAACTAGTTTCGCTCGATATCGCTCTCTTTAAAAAACAACGTTGATCGTTGCTAAATGCAGCAAAATTGGTGAACTTGTTCAAGAAATATTATAACAGAGAAATTATTCAAAATTTGTTAATTTTAATATTTTTTAAATTACTCAACCGATAAATTCTAAAATATAACCAGTTGTTCTCTTTAAAAAACAATGCCGATTATTGTAATTGCATCAAAATCAGTTGGTTTGTTCAAGGACATGGTTAACAAAAAATTTGAAAAAAAGGGTTTTTTTCGAAATAATCTATGAAATTTTTGATGACTGATGTTTTGTACTCGGTCATATTTTTCTCCTCAAGAAACAGCGTCGAATGCCGTGAAACAGATCAAAATGGAATTACGTATTCAAAAAACATTCGTAGTCGAATTCGTAAAAAAATAGCGTTTTCTAACTTACATCTGTGAAAACTGAAAAATGTTCATAAATTAGGTAGACACTGACTACTGCCTAATTTTAAAATCGAAGTTTCATCAGATCTTGACTTTTCAGGGTCCTGGGAACCTATTTTGACTATTTTCCACGTGAGTAAACGTATTGAAAAAATTATAAATGCATTTTTTAAATATTTCTTAAACTACTCTACCGATAATTTGCAAAAGCTCTTGTGCTTAGAAAGCAACGTAAATCGTTGTAAACTGCATCGAACTCGGTTGGTTTGTTCAAGAGATAACGTTAACGAAAAATTCGAAAATAAATCATTTTTCACAATAACATCTAAGGTTCTTAGTGAATGGATGTTTAGTATCGGTCAAGTTTCTTTACTTAACAAATTGCACTGAATGCTGAAGATGCTGTCAAAATTGCAAAGCAAAGCAAAATCAAACATTCGATAGATACCACAGTTCAAAAATTAAAAAAGTAGCGTTTTATTTAAGTAGATTTTGATGTTCCAATTCGAATAGTTAAAAGAGTATTAAAACTACATTTTTGACTTCTGAAATTTGAAAAACTCGTAAGCCCTTCTCAGAGAAACTTTCAAACTCAAATTCAATAATTTTCTGCTAGATGTATTTTTGAACACTTTGAGCTCGAAAGTAGCAAAAAGTTTTAAAAACGGCCTATAGGGTCGACTATTTCGTTGAATTTTTGAGCTCAGAATATAAGTCTTTTATCTTTGTGACAATTATATTTCTAAACTAGAAGAGCTAAAATAAACATCGATAAATATCATAGGGAGCAGTTTCAGGTGCGGCATGCAGGGTCAGTCCTTTTATAATTTTTTGAAGCTCGGCCCTTCAGTTGGCCACCCCGGCACAATTCAGGTGGTAGACCGCCTGAACGACTGTTATCGCAAGCATGATGACAGTTAAGACGAAAATTCATTAGCCAATTCATCCATGTTCAGGGAGTCCGATTGCTTCGACCTACCAAAAGCAAAGCTTTGGCCACTCAAATATCAACTCTTTCTAATGCTTATAAAGTATCAAGTATCTGAGTGGTGATATTTGATACTTAGACATTAAAATGAGGTAGGTTTGTTTTGCGAGTCATCTTTTCTACTCACCAAAATCAGTACACCCCTTTTTAAAAAAGTTAGGCGTTAACGACATAATATTGCCACTGCGTCTTAGAAACATTATAGACGTCGATGTTCGTAAAAACCAGAAAGCGCATGCGAAAATCTAAGCAATTCATCGGTTTCGTTGCAATTGATTTATAGAGATGTCCAGTATTTCTAGAAAACCTAGCTAGGTCGGCTTTTTCATAGCCGCATACCGTATGGACATGCATACTCGATTCCATCCTGTATATATACAGCGAAAATCTGATGTAACGACATTGAAGGGACTACTCTTATTAATCGTTAAAACCAATAGTTGTAACAACCGGTGATGTTCATGAGATACAAAATAATTTTTGAATTAAAGCGCTAAATTTAGTCGCATTGGGCATTTTTGACATGGGAAAAAACTATTGAACTCGCGACACTGTTACCGTTACGTAACCGACACCTCTGTACGTAAGTATCTACATATATTGACCCCGTTTACACGACGTTTACAAGAGAGTTGAGTTTGGGTTAAAATATTTTGATAATATAACTATATATAATATAAACATATATTGGGTATATACGCACAACATAGATATATATTCATGTCGGAACTTTTCAAATCGAAAAAACAAAAATTTTTCCTGTTATCAAAAAATTTTTAAATACCGCGCTTTCTTATGTTATCTAATGCACACATGCTATGTATTTCTACCTCAGCGACGATGAACAATTTAGCACACTTTCAATTGCGAGAATTGCAAACAGTTCATTATAGAGGAGCTACTGATAACTTACTCTTTTTGTATGTAAAATAAAATGCATTATTTTTATGCACCATAGCGCATTAAAAGAAAACTGTAATATAATTTTTATAGGAGTAGTTTAGAATAATGAATAAAAAACACTTCAATTAAAAGTATTTCTTGCACAATAAAATATTTCCTAAAATTGTTCAAGTTTTCATTTCTGTTGGCACTCCCGGAGTGTTACTGCTTTTTTATGAAGTGGTATTATTTCATGTGTAGATACATATAATTTTGTACCTCGCTATTTTTGTTCAATGCTTGTTCTTATGTAAAGGTATTGAACAAAAGTAGATCAAAATAATTGTTAGACAAGATAATTAAGTTTGTATTGTGTTATATGTTCCTTTAAATAAGAAGCCACCCAAATATTATAAACTGGAATAGATGAATATTTTGTAGAATGTATAATATAATGCAAGCACAGGTTCTACGTAAAGGTTAAGTCTTAAAGGTCATAGACATGTAAAAGATCAAAGTTCAGACAGTAATAACCTTTCACTATATTCCATCAATACCTATTAAATAAGGAATTTCTATATGTCACTAGTATGTCCTATCTCAATAACTTACTACCAAATGATTGTTTTATTGGTTAATCTTTCGTTACTATATTAATGATTATTAAATTATTAAATATAATGTATATTATTATGATTAAAAAGAACGTCATCGACAAAGTTACTAATATATAAGTATTTTTAAATCAGCTTAGCGTTTTACTAACCCTCTTCCTACAATCATTTTGTATATTTTGTAGCTCATTAGGCAGGCATACTTACTTATCTCAATAAAATTTCTTTTTTATTGCAAAAAAGGATAACAGTATATGTAAAAACAAAATATATGTCAAATTATGCGTATTTACAGAGCTGTCGTAAAATATGAAAATATTTAACATAACTGTCAAATGAAAATATTACAACGTAGGTTGTCGTTTAGACTGAAGCAAAGACGACTATAAACAATTAAATAGCTCGTGTTCGATAAGACAACTTACTCGCATTTAAGACAAAGATACTAAGTAATATAAATTAATATCGACAATGGCGCAGTTATGTTTATTATGCACAGTTCAATACATTTTATAAATATACATAAGTCAAACTGATGAAACCTTTTTTAATAAAAATTTTTTTCATTCTATTTCCAGCCATATTTAAACATTTTTCTTAGATATACTATACAAGTTTATTTACGACGTTTTCTTATATTATCGTTTAAATAGTATTATCTTAGTATAAAAGTACTGATTATAGATTTGTGTTAATTTATAATTTTACCTTAGTTGTACACAATTCTGTGTGTTGAACCCAGAACGAAAATACACCTAGTCTACTAAGGCATGTATACGGGGGGGAGTGGGGTGTATGTGTGTATGTGTGTGTGTCACTGCGACATAATTAACTAATAGTCCGGCCGTCATCTACAACGTTGGGGGTGAATAAATTGCTGCGCTGGTTTCGCCTTTATTTCTTCGATGGTAAGGTACAGATTGCAATACAGATTTTTGTCAGAATTTCGTACCAGGTCAGATGGAAACATGCAGCTGAGACAATGAGGAAACACTTCCTTTAATGTATTGCCGCCTTCCTGTTTCGCTTGCTTTACGATTTTCAGTATTACCCTTAACGCAATAATATTATACAAGTAAAAGTATATTCATTACATTGTTGCCGAAAATCTAGTTTATCCTATTGTATTTTTAATAAATGAAAAGTTTAAAACTTTCAATGACTTAGAGTATAAATGCTTTTAGATTTTTGTACGATTCCTGTTGGAGAATATATTGGTGTATTTTTTTTAGTCTAAACAAATCTATTTCGCTAAGTTGAAATAAAAGGTATTTTCATAACAAATAAACAACAGTTCCAAGAACTATTGTTTTGAGTTAAGTATCATACATTGTCTATAACGATTATTTTATAGGAAAATGTCTTACTACCCGTCTGACTTTGTTACGTTTTATTGCATAGTATAATAGGTGGTCGTTAAAATTAAATTTCTTGCGACGCCCCCAAAAGCTTCCTTTGATGAAAAACACTGGAATTTTTTTTTTTAACTTAGAAATAACACGTGCCTCAAGACGATCGAAGTTAATTTTAGGTATAATCATATTTTTTAGGAATTTATAGACAAATTCAATTTTATCCAAAATATAAATAATTATAGAACCCAAATTTATGAGAACATAATAGCTAATCAAAATAACAATAGATAAAATTTTATTTCAAAATTTTTTCTATTTCATTTGGTCTGATAATAACGCAAGACTTTAAAACGGTATGTATTACTCAATAATATGTAACAAAACATGTATCATTCAGTTTATAAATAAAAATAAAGAATAATTAAGAACAACACCTGTGAAAAATAATATGTTTAAATTACAAAATTATCTAGTTAATAATTTATACGGAGTAGCTAATACAAATTTTGTGAAGTACACTATACAAAAATCATAGATGTATAATATGAGAGCATATGAGTAGTGATGGTAATATATTAGGCTTGTTGGTAATTTATCGACAGAGAATTATTTGATGCCTTTAACCAAAGTGTCCAGTGCATGCACATCCTTATTTTTTAGACATTTTCATGAAAATAGCTCATACGTAACTGCTTACAAATGAATAAAAGGACCAAAAATATAAGATAAATTAAAACATGAGCTTGAATGACGAAATATTTTAAACTTTTTATGGAGCTATAACTGGAAATTCATCACTTATAATGATAATACTGAAGGTTTTTTATTGTTAATCCTGTTTCAACATTAAAATAATTATTACTTCATATTTAATACAATATTCCAGAAAAAACAAAATTATGCTCAAAAATTAACTTGGACCGTCTTGAGGCACGTGTTATTTTGAGTTAAAAAAAAATAAAAGAGTTTCCCAGTGTTTTTTCATCAAAAGAAGCTTACTAGGGGGCGTCGCAAGAAATTTAATTTTTAACGACCACCCTAATGTATAAATTCGGTAGATAAAATATATTTTGAGACCTCGCTTGAAATAGAATTGCTGTTTATCCCTGAGCAGAGTTAATTGAACATCAAACGTGCAATATTCATTTGCGGTCCACACATATCATTTTAATAGTTTATACGATTTTTTTTAAAGTCGTCATAATCCAAAGAATTCCATTCGCTTCTACCGCAGCTTGTTCAATTTTTATCACGGTTGTATTCTGCTATCCCAGTTCTAAGGTACAGACAGATTCAAAATAATTGGCGAGTGATGAGAAGTTAGTCACAAGTCGGATTGCAGTTGCGAATTTCTGGTGTCAGCGGGGCGTTGCGGGTTGAGAGGTCGGGGCACAACCGCCCGCCCCCGCCCGCCCCGTGACGTGACACTGCGACCTGCGTGGATCCGCGTTCGCATCTCACTTCACAGTCGTCTAGTCACTCGAATCAAACTATATCGGCGACGGTTATGTGTTATCTCATGCTCTTCGTTCGTCAGTATTCATACGCTTCAACCTTTAGCCAAGAACTATGGAATGATAACTTTATCAGATTCATTGCGGTAAATAAAGTTAGCATAACTTATCAAAGCCTTTCCTACATTACATGTATGTACATAGGAAGTGAAGTTAACGACAACTTACTTGATTAACGGAATGCTGTCAATTTGGTTCATAAAATTGAAGTCTTATAAACAAGTCGTACCTCAGCCAAATCATTTGAAAAGTGATCAGACGTTTTTCTATAATAAATATAGTTGTGATATAAGAATAATATTTGCGATTATTTTATGATTGAAAATACATCAACATCCATTATTTATACACATTAATGCATTGATGATTAATGATTCAACCATGCAAATAAACCTCACCCGATTAGTCAATAGCCCTTGGTATATTCCCTTTTTGCACTTCGTGGTTATATGGACTTTCATTGCAAAGTAGTAAAAATATTCCTGAGAAACAGCAAAATACAATTGATTAAAAACAATGAAGCTCGCTGACTAAGAATTCGGGTGACTTTTTAATATCGGCGGTGTGTAAAGCAATGGAAAAAAAAGTTCTTTAATACCGAATTATTGTTGAAATCGATTCAGGCGTTGTTTTCTATTTTGTGTCGATGCACGACAAAACCTGAAAGGGAAGCTCTAAGCTCAATAGTCAAATGGACTTAAAAATTAAAAGGTATCAAAACAGATCTCACAATTCCCGAATCCGATTCCGGCGAATCTACAAAACAAGCTTCATTAGGTAAGCAATAAGAAAACAATATTTACTCAAACAATTACAAACGGAGCGACTCCCGGTAGAGGCTAAGGCACAATAATTTCGACGTTTCCAATTTGCCAACAAAGCTTTGTTGTACAACTTTACCTTTCCGAATTGATATTAATTTTAAAAAAAGTTGCCGGAGGTCCCTCCCCTTCAAGGTCCCCTGATGCCTATTAATTGGCCCGTCGTCCCTCGACACTTCTACCCTAGGGAATGTCTGCTCGCTCGGCTACGCTGGGTATATTTATGGGAGCTCGTGCAACTAAACGGATTTGCTGCATTCAACGTCTAAGTTTGGAAAAATCATAAATTTTAAAAGTCACTAATTAAAAACATTTTGTAACGAGTCAAAGCGCTTACGTACGACAGTTAAAGTGTTTAGGAATCCTGTACAAATTGTCGTCCGCCGAATTATTTTTTAAGAAACTGAACAACAATTGTAATTAGACGACGATAGATCTGTATTTAAAGTTGATTTTTGTATAATGATATTATATCAATATTTAGACTTTACACAGTGTAATTATGATTTAACAATGTTGCCATTTGACTTTACTAAAATTATCCAAAATTAAAACTTACAGAAAGGTATTGTTATGGCGATTTATGATATCGCCGCGTAAACCCGTACTTCGGATTATCCTTCCGAGGATATGTACAACAAGGTAAAACAAAAAAAATACACGAAAAAATAGAATACTAATAAAAATACAATTTCTTATAACTAATCCCTACCCGGATACTAAAACAAAGTAAGCAAAATTATTTAATAAAACACCCACATATATGGTAAATTAAAAACAATTCTTAACCTAAGTCCGTATAAAAGAAAACAATATTTTGAACATCCGATTTAACATTAATTGCGCGGCTGTCCGTAGCAGGTATTGCTATGGTTCTGAATAATCTGTGTACAATGAATCATAAATAGGAATTTTGTATGAAGGTAAGTGTCCCTAAGCAGATTATCAAATTCAAAACCACCATTTCATCTGTTATTGTGCGCTATTTTAATGTTTTTAAGCCGATCTACTTTTACCGTGCTTAACTTGTGTTCCAGCATTTTGCCGAATATTTTACCGCTCTTTCGATATCAGACATGAACGTTACCTAAAAGTTTTGATGTTGTCACAATTTCGTAAGATTAATACCCTTTATTTTATTTTTCATTATTTTATTTAACGATTTAATAAAATCGTTGTATACCCTTTTTTTTCTTCAAACCAATCTCTATAAGTTTCTAGATAACAACGACTCGATGCATAAAATTTCATACTCAATAAAATATGCTTATAAAAATTACAATAAATTAACTGTATGTATTATTTCGTTTAAAAGTGAAATTAAATTAAACTCAAGAGTATAAATCAAAACCTTAAATTGTTCTTTGAAGGTACTTTTTCAAAGGAATTTTGTTTAGAAAAGGATTTCTACGCCAAGGTGAAGTTGAATTCTGCGAAGCGATATGTAATCCTATTGTAACGTAATGCCCGGTCCTGAGAGTGATGATATCGTTTTATTACTGGAATAGTTTGAGGTACACTGTTCGGATGAGTTTTTTTTTCTTCACGTAACCTCCCTTTGATTTACAAACCATTTACATAGAAATATATTTTCTTGCTAGAGCAAGGGTGTTTTATAAATTTAATTTAGGGATATAGATTTAATTAAGTAAATTTTTACCCTAATTAAGGCTGAATGTAAATTTATTAAAGATGGATTTTAAGCAAACAACCCTCTAAGGACATGTAATATTAATTATAAAATATGCAAATATTTATCTTTAGAAACATTATGGTATTGCAAACTTCACTCACTCACACGTAAACGAAATCATATGGTCTTCTTGTCGAACAAATAACAGAATAGGACTTCTTGTTTATCTCGACAAATATAGACGTGATGTTTACATATGCGAATTTTATTCGGTAAAATATGCTAGAAATTTCGGAAAACTATTTGTTTATGTCAAATGTGAAATGTTTATGACCTCTTTATAGTGATCACATATTTAAAATGTTGTATGCAATATTAAAAAATTATTGGCTTAAAGCTTGTAGCTCAAAGAACGTAAAGATTTTGCCGTTGGTGATTATTTTTTTGTAATCCCCGCGTTAAAAAGAAAAGTGCGATCTTTAGTGAACTGTAATCACTATAAGTTTAATATAGTTGTCTTGTATTCGCTGCTACTTAATTGAGTAGTTACATAATAAAAATAAATATTTCATGTAAGAGAAGCTGAAAATTACTGTTTCAGAAAAGATTCAGATAAAAATGTATGGCGTATATTTCATCAGATCTTTAATAATCAATTTATTTTTTAAAACAATTTCTTTGAGTAACTGAGTATTTATGAGAATAATAGCAGGAATTGTGTCCTCCCTTTCATTTTTTAAACCGTATGTCCAAAAAATATACAAAACTTTACAAAAATAACGCTTAACAAATGCTTTTAACAAAAATTATTTTCAACAAGATGAGGTATACCATTTTAAGTTATTTCTGAAAACTACGCTTCAACAAAGAGACGTAAGTGCCATGCAGATGAGCTCTTTGCAGATGCACTTTGGTTTACACTAATTTACTAGTAATATTCGACATACCCACTTGTTTAATCTAGCTTTAGACGACTAAAGTGTTTACAACTATTCCGAAAAAACATGGAAAAGTGTAACCACGTACTTTTTATATCTAGTGCATTTCTTTGTAATAATGGCTTCGGAACCTTATAATGAGCGTGGTCCGACATGCTCCTGGCCAGTGTCGTATTAATAACAACGGCGGCTAAACGTGTTAACATCGTTGCTCCTGTCACATCCACGGCAATCTTGTGTGATGATCCTTCGGTTACATTTCGATCGCGAAACGCGTACAATACAACCCACACGAATCGGAACACAACGTATTAGCACCCGGCGTGTGCGCAGCGCACGTTTATTATTCGAGAGTGGACGCGCCGAAGACAAACTGGAGGCGGCCGGTCGCTCAGATTTCATAAAGACCCTTTTATTCCGGGGCCCCGCTCGGAGCCCTATTGAGATATAAACTTGAATGGGCACGTACATTTTATTTGGCGAGCGGTAAACGAATAGAGTTTATTGGTCATCTCCTGAAGGGGGAGGAGGAGAGAGAAAAGGAAAAAAGGAAAAAAAAGAAAACGAAACGAAACGAGCGCGATATCGAGATAAGTTTTACCGGATTCGGGGAGTGTTTTCACTTACATTACCAGAAATGTTTTCAGCTTTCTTTATTAGGATAAGCAGTGTCTATGTTGTCGGATGGGGCGCCGAAAAATGTTCCCTCGATAATATCTTAAAGCGCAAAGTTAAAAAAAAAACGATAGTTTGTTACGAGTATAGGAGACGAATGAGGTAAATAAAAGAAAATAAAGTTATATTGAAGACGCCGACGATTATATTTTTAGGAGTTTCTGCTCTTTATATGACAAATAAGTGACATATATAATAAAATAATTTCTTAATTATTGATATTCTAGTTGTACGAAATCTTGTTTACTTCTAACAAAGTAGGTCGAAATTTTAAAATCTACTCAGATATCAATTTTTTTATTAATTTTTACACAAATAACTAAAGAGATGGTGGCTTAATAGTTAAAGGCATTTCTTTTTAAACCATAAAACCAGATTTAATAATAACCATGAGTGAATCGACTTAATGAAACTACTCAATTCATGCCTCTGAGTACGTTTAGGCGTCTCTGGTCTTCATCATCTCAATGAAGTGGTGACAATGGTCGTTAGTAGCTTCCAACGCACACTAGACTAGCATAGACGGCTTTATTTCCAAACCCGTCAATCTATATATTACAAAAAATATGAAATCTATCACGAATCCGTCCCGCCATTCTATCCCACCAATTTTTATATTCTTTTAAATGATAGATATCGATGCATAGATTTGTCATCAAGCAAGTATTACCTAACTTTCACCTTTCTGCTTTCTTTTTTACCTCTGGTTCTAATAGAGGTCCGCGGTTCGTTTAGGTCTCAGAACACTCGCTGAAACGCTTTTTATTTGAGCTTTCGCACTTGAATTGCTTGAGTTGGAGGGAAACTAGGAGTAAACATTCAACAGCTGCAGGGACCAACTATTAAGCGAGTAGGAATCTACTTAGAATCTACCAATTTTCAGTCATTGTCAATTGTATACTGCTGAAAATCGTTTAAACGTATGAAGGTAGAAATTATACCTAAGGGTCGACGCACAGCCAATATTGCTTAAAAAAAAAGTATTGTCAAATGAGTATTAATATATTGATTCTCCTCTCATATTAACAATTTTTCATCCTTCTTCAATATATATTAGGTTACAACTACTCACAATACAAAAGCGTTGTTATTTATTATGATTGTAGGAGTGTATGCGTCAGCGTTTGGGAGATTAAAACCTAACAAAACGTAACTCAACCTAATTGTTGGCTTAACAATATTCTATTTGAGCACCGCAGCTAATCGAAGATTCGTTTGTAGTGCCTCCACTTCCACGTGATGTCCCCCGTTAGCAAGTGGCATCGGTGTAAGAACAAAATAAAACTTATTGGTACATATGTTCTTCTTTACGAGTAAACGAGAACGGTAATGGAGTGTACTAACACTGAGCTACCACAGTTACAAATCTACTTATTCGAATCCTTAATAGAATAAAATTTTAGTGAGACGTGTATGTTAGAAAAAGTGCATATAAACAGTTATACTTCTTTGAATGAATATAAAATAAAAATCTACCCTCGTTATGCGTCTAGAATTAAGAAATGATCTCATGTGTTGTTTTCTATGTCATTAGAAAATATGTAAGGTCGGGAAAAAGTTTTTCGTATTATATACATATATTTATTTTATTCAATAGCGTGTTGCCATTTTGTAGGTAGTGACGTAATCCCATTGTTGTACAAATTTTGGAACTCTAATCAAAAGTAGTTTTGACAGTCCTCTTTGATGTTAACCTAAAACTACTATTAAATATAAATGTTCCAATCCCACACATCCCAGCCATCATGTTCCATGCAGTTTCACGCCTGACACGATCTTTTCATCGCCGCACCGATTCATTGTTTCATCGATGAATCACGGTTCAGAGCAACCATACCTTGGTAAGCTCGTCTTTTAGTCTATCTTTAGTTTTTCAGCTATGTCGTAAGAACTAATATGCCAATCTTGCTTTACTTCTTCCCAAATGGCATCGACTTTATCCGTAACAGGTCGACCAGAGCGAGGTTCATCTTTGACAACAAAATTACCGAACTAAAAACGCTTGAACCACTTTTATGCCACTCTCACCGACACACTGTCTTAGGTTCATAAACGTCACAATTTTTTTCGACCCTTGTGTCCATTTTTCCTTTTTGTAACAATATTTCAAAATATATCGAATTTCTATGTTAGATTTACTTATTTTAGTGGACCGAAAATCAATTGAAAATGGTGACGTCCTGTTTTATTTTTTATTCTTCTGTTCTAAAATGTCATCTATTTAATTGTGTTAAAACTAGACACATACAGACAACACAACCAAAGAGATTTTACTGCAACTTTTACTTATGGAATAGGGAAAACCTTTTCCCCGACCTAATAATTTTATTCATAAATAATACTTGTATTATATAACAATTTTAACTCACACTTAGTTTCCAGAATGGTAGAGACTATAGAATTCCACATTAGATTTCAAATATTATCATTTTTTTTTTCTTCATCAAAACTGTTTTCTGCTGTACTTAAGATGATGTTCAGGAACCTAAATTAGTCGAACTGTGACTCAACGTTAATGGAGAGAACTTGAATTGTTTACGTTTTTCCGATGACTAATTTTGTTTTCCGAACGCCCAAAGACCTTAGAAAATGGTAAGGAATTTTTGCACTCATTCACAGAATTCTTTAAATTGTAAGTAACAGGAAAAAAATCTTCTTTCATTTAGGATGCTGGCTGAAAATTTTTTTATCCTAGGAGAAACGAAGTTTAACTTTCACCTGACTCGGTACTATTTATTTAGGTACTCTAATTTTCTAAATATGCATTTAATTATAATGTACACGACTATATCTCTCTGCACTAATAGGTTAGTGGACTACATTAGTTTGTTGTTGTAATTCGTGCGTCTGTTGTTGTGATTTATATCTCGTTATTGCAACACCTGTTTTGCACATTCAAAAGCAGGCCTCACGAAGAACACACAATAAAACAAAGTTATGAGCAATACTTTATAAAATATGGTATTAAAGTAAATAATGAAATAATTTTAATCGCTTAACGAAATTATGAAGAATAAAAAGATACCTATAAAGAAATAAGAAAAACATTTAACACCGTCTTTAACATAAGGATGTCAAACATGCTAACAGAACAACAAGATCATAAACTAAATTGTATCGAAACGGAATAGAGCAAAATGTAGGGAGTTAAGAAAATAAGCAAAATCAAAATTGTAGAAATAAAGCAAAAAATTGAATTGAAGTACGCTTGTAGAATAAATAAACACTAAAATGACGGTGGAAGGGACACGCGTCGAGAGAAGAGAAAGGCAAAACGACTAAAACAAGTAATGCGTGAGGGGGGGACTGTATTTTTAAAAATAACTGGTACCAATCGGCTACGCATCGCAAAGAACAGAACAGAGCGTAGAATTTCAGAAAAAACCTTTGTCAAAAGACAAACTGATACGAAAAAATATCAACTGATTGCAGATTTGATATAATACAAGTAGTGAGCATATTTAAGAAATCACAAAATCTAATGTAACTGTAAATCAAAACAGTAATAAGAACTATATATTTTTTATTTATTTATATAATATCAAATCTCAATATACAATTTTCTGATTGGAAATATTAATACTATACTACAACTACTATTAGTTATTTTACTACAACTAGTTATTTTCGCCCGCTTCGCAAAAATAAATCAAAAATAGCATAACGTCATTTACGAATGTCTGCGTCAAATGGTCAAAGTTTCATATCGATATGTAAAATATTTTTTACTGATATTCGGACAATAAAAATTGTTTTAATTATGAACAATATAATAATGAATATTCACAGAGTAAAACATCAGATATTTATCACGACTCAATATTTGCTATGTTTACAACACCTGCTAATCATTCGATTACATTGAGGTACCTAACCGAATTAGACACTATACGCATGTGCATTAAACTACACAGCACTAAAGTAACTTTGGACCGTTTTAACTTCCTGATGTGTTGCATCGGAGCGTGTAGACGGTGACAGAGGAAATACAATATTATGATAATTAGCTCATGAGCCAAAAGAAGTATAACTTGAAGAATAACTTCGTTAAAATTGCATGCATTTTCACTTAATTATCATATCACACAATTATCAATTTCAACTATCATAAAAATAACAACTTCATCTACAGAAAGACCAATAGCAAAGATGCGATTTACCTGTTTATTTTCAAAACTGGAACTAACTATAAACTTATATTATTCCAACTTATTTTCCTACCTTATTTATTGTAACCTAACCTAACCTAACTTAATCTAACTCAGATAATGATTATTTCTTCGATTTTTACCGTGACTGTGCAACATTACGGTCAAATTTGCTTATTAGGGATGTATTACCTCATTCTTTAACAACATGTGAATTTGACAATGCCACTGCATATCGTAACGGTTGTGCCGCATGCACGGGCGATGTGTCAGCGATCGTGCGACATCAGACTGCACACAGCACTTTCCCAGAACGCGGCCCGGGAACAAATTTGTTGCCTTATATGGTGATAAACAAAAATTTTAACAAAAAAAAACGACTTCAAGAAAAAACTATTCCAAAACAAATTAATATGCACTAAAAAGTGAAAAATAATTGCGTATTCTTCTACAACTTAATAATCAACTTAATTTTTCTACTCATCAATGTGTAGGTACAACCTATGTGTTTACCACGCAAGAAGGTAGATAGACCTATCCACTTCAAATTTAACTCAGTACATAACTATGAATAATAAACAATGATCAAAATATCTTTTTTTTAATTCTCCTATGTAAAATGAAATTAAAAATATGAGACTACAAAAGTCAATCAAATCGTTACGATAATATAATGTAGTTACAATTACTGTCATTTTGGAGCCAAGGAAACACTACAATATATCTAGCAATAGACACCGACTCCAAAAATAACAATAATAATATAAAAAGACAGTCAAATTGAGAACCTCCTCCTTTAATTTTGAAGTCGGTTAAAAGCGCAGGCAGACGTTCTGAGAGAAATTATGACGTGATCGGCGGCCAATAACAGAGCTCTCGCTCCCGCCTGCCCGGCCGTCAATGTACGGACCAGCAGTATTAAGTTATGTGTGTCTAGTGTTAAAGTAAATAAACTTACGTATTGGACTCAGATCTTTCATTACAAATTCCATGAATACGTCGACGAACCCACGCATATTAAAGCAAACATGTAAGCTTCAAACCGATGCATTCCTTGTAATGCTCTATTATAGTAAAAGTGTTACGATATGGATCCGCTATACAAAGTACTGATAAAATACATCTGAGTTAAGTCAAAGAAAAATTGTATCTACTTAATCTACATAAAAATTGTTTGTATATATGAGAACGTTAACTCTAATAGCTTTTGACCGATCATAGCCAAAATTGTCACAACTAAGTGCTTTCTGTGGAAAAGGTTTTTATGAAATCAATCATATTTGTCTCCGACTTCGTCCGTGTATTTGTATTATTGAATCTGGACTACAACTACAAAAATTCTTTCACTAATAAAAAGCTATGGTATCTCTGAGTAACATATGTTACTCAGAGATACTACTATGTTACGTATATTATTTTTATACTAGCGTTCGTCCCATTCGTACAAACACGAACCATGACCGGTAGAAACGTCGAAAGTTAAAGCAGGATTATGAGCAAGGATCGGTATCGACGTTAAGAACGGGACCGGGATTAAAATTTAGTGTAAAACTGGAATTATAATCAAAAGCATGGTCGGAATGGAAATCAAATTAAGAACTGAATTAAGATTCAAATCTAGATCGAATATAATAGAACGAAAAATATGAAGAAACACACTCTATGTCCACGTGGGCGAAGCCGTTTGCGGTCAACTAGTAAATCACAAATAATCAATAGAATTTGCGATAAATATATAGAGACAACAAAGACATAGAGTCCAGTTGACGGAGTACACGCTTGCGAAACCTATCGAGATTCATTACAGACTTGGTCGTACTTAAAAGGCAGACAGCTTAAAACCAAAATATTCTGTTTTATGCGACTTTAGAATGGAATGCTAATAATTTAAATAACCAGTAATGGTACATTATTTTCATTTCAGGCTTCCAAAAAATAAAACAGGTCCTCTAATAATCGTAAATTGATATAATCGCCGTCATAAATCCATCGATTTTGTAACGCGAGCCGTCTGCGCCGAGAGGCGGTCGGCTGCCTTTGTGCCCCGAAACCTGTCCCTTCACAACCTTTTATGAAAGGAATATTGAAAATACTCTCGTAAATGACGGCTCGCGTAAATCCTGCTCGGCACGCTTCATTTTGATCTATTGATCGATCCTGAAATAAACTAACGGTTTCAATTTCCGTAGGTAGACGGATTGGTTTATTTCATGGTTATAAACAAATTTTATCATTTATATGAATATACATTTTCATGAATAAAAAACGTGACGAATAAAAGAAATTATGCTCGAGAAATCCTTTAGACGTTTGCCGCTATACACCGCGAAATTATAATGTTTCTAAGATTACGCAGCGTTGTTGACTCTTCATTATTCACGATAATATTTATAAAATACATTAATTTTCTTTTTTTATATTGAGTAATTTGTTATTTATATACAAAATGGATTATAAATAGTTATCCAATTTATATTTAAATAACAAATTTAAGCTAATGATTTAAGTATTTTCCTATATATTTTAACAATACAACACTAAATTAAGAAATGAATTTTACTTTGCCAATTTAGCTTCTAATCAGTTTTCGTAATATCAATTGTCACTGTTGTACTTTTGAGTTACCTACTGATGTAGAATAATATGTAGGCAGCGTCTGTTGTCAATATACATTTCCATCAATGCGAATTCCACAGCGGCGCGCGCATGTGAATACGTGGACAAACTCAGTAAGCGAAATCTGAAAAAGGAGTGAAATGTAATCAGAAGCTCTGTTCTCAGAACTAATTGTCGTAAAATCCAGAAAATCGAAATTAAAATAACGATTTAAAATAAAATGGCTTTTCCTCTTTAAATGAAAGAGCTCTTTTATTGTAAATTAACGGGTAGTTGTGTAATTCGGTTTGAGTATTGAAAGGTACTTCGGTTCTTTGATGACTTATAATAAAAGATTTGTACATATACCCCTTTTTTAGAATATTCATTCACTTTCTACACTCTCGTTACTTCGAACCATTTTCAAAACTCAAGTACCTCTATCTGAGTTTCAATTCCTGGTCGGTGGATACCGAAACCCATTCTGGCTCCCTGAATATCAAACCTCTGATGGAATCTTTGATATTTGATAAAATAATTAAATCTTATAATGCTAGATGCAAGTATGGTTCACGCGGTCTTCCTTTTCGTGAGTCAAACACGACTTCGTTTTATACACGACGTGCAGAGAAGCATTATTTTTAATGCAAGACAATGCAATTTCTCCGCCGTCCCTCCTGAACTTTTACAAGAATACCAGGCAAACAAATAGTGCACCACTCAGCATTAGCTGTCTTTCGTGCTTCAAGCGGGATCACCCAAAGTGGATTCGTTCGTGAGATAAAACAGAATTCTTTTTATATCCACGCTTGTACCTTATCCGCTTAAATTCAGTTGGTTTTCTGACGTCTTATAGATAACCATTTCTATCACTATTTTGACAAATAATGTATAAACAACTTATTGATATTTTAATTATTCCCTTTTAATTTTAAAACAACATCGCAAGGAATTCAACGGGCTAATGTTGAAAACTAAAACATTTACTGTTCAAAGTTGTATTTAATTAAATCAAATAGGAAAACTTATAAATTGACCTTTCCAGTTGTAGGATAGAAGTCATTTTCAAAATTAGTAGAAAAGGTTATAATATAGTAAAGTAATTGAATTTTTTAAATTTATTAATTTAATTGAACTTATGTGTCTCTTGTGGGAGATTTATTTCCCTCCGATTTAACGGATCTTTATACATATGAAATTATGGATTAAAGCTCGGATTGAAAGAACAATGTGGTTTGGTAACAAATATAATAGACAAAAAAGGATAAGAAGTAATTTAAGGACTTAGATGAATTGAAGTGCAGTGAACGAAAATATATGTAGTAAATATATGTTTGTGATAAATGAGTAGATAAGGGACGCATTAGAAAGACTTTGCAGGCTATGTCAGAGGCGCGCCTCAAAGAAGAGCCAAAGTCATAGACCCGAAGCTGACGAGCTTACGAAACGAATGATAAATGTGAAAATCTGTGGTTTCTTCTTATTGCTCTGAAGACAAACATTAGCGTTCGTCTAAGTATATTCACAGGAATATTTAAAATATAGCATTTATTTATTTATATTTAGCACTTTCAATTTTCGAATATCTTTTATTTTAAATTCTATATGCATATTTAAGTATTTCAGTGTGGAATTATGTGAAATAGAAAAATTTCGAAAATCGAAAAAAAAATTTTTTCAGTCAGAAAAAAAATTATGATTCGTTGCAACACTCCGCGCTACACTGGGTTACACGTAAAATTAGTCGAAGTATTGATAAAAAAAATGTGTTCTAAGAATACTGGACTTTGAGGTAATCATGGTTTAAAAAATCATAGAAATTCGAATTTCGTTTCATTGAATATCGAAAATCTTTGATTTTCAAAACGGGAAGTTACAAAAAAGGAAAGGTACGAAATTAAACGGATTCCCTACTCAATAATAGTAAATACAATAGAAATATAAACATATTCCTTTTCTTACGTTTTTCTTTGCTCTATCTTGAAGACAGTATACACCAAGCATCAAACTTAGTGCAAATAAAGTACAAAGTTTAAAGCAAAACAAGAAAATAAAAACTACAAAAGTGCGACTAGAGGTCGCATAAAATAATGAATACAGAACAAAGAAAAAAATATAATTTTCGCTAAAGCACAGCACAAATATATTATGCATTAGTACGAAAGCGTCTAAGCACAATATCGACTCGCGCTTGACCAATTTTCTTGGACTCCCTTGAACCTCTCCCCTTCTTATGTAACCCTTCGTGGCTTTTTCCTTATATGCCGCTCGGGTGAAACGGAATTTTTTTCGGTATGAAGTTCAGACATCATTTTCTTTATAGATTTAGATATAGATAGATGGACGCATTCTATCCGGCCCTTCTCCCCCCTTACTCGGTCTATTAGGTTTATGGATGACCCTTTGCTAACTTAAGTAATCAAACGTCAAAACGAAATAATATCTTTATTTTTCAACAAATTCCGCCTTGCGTTGACCGTATTTTAAACACAGAGACGGGTTACGGTATCTTTCATTTTTCTTTTACTTCCACACGAAATATATCACGTTTGAATTTGTAGAAAATAATTCAAAATTAAACAACGGAAAATAGCACATTCTCTTAAAATATCAACCCAATTTCAATGCCAATAGTGCTGAAATAATCTCTATTACAATTTACTATTTCATTTACCGAAAATACTTCCAACAACACACTTCTAGTGAGGCCGTGGATGTCGTAAAATATAAGCATACATATTCGATACTCTCCCGATACACGGACAAATAACGTCAGTTTATAAACTTTAATTTAGAACACTGCACAGCTTCGAGACCTGCACGGCACGGAAAGCGATCCAGTTCCAAATTTATGATCACAACTTGCAAAACAAGCTATACCCGGGATGTGTGGCTAAAGTTTTGTAACATGAAATACAGGAACTACTCGTCGATCAGAATCTCTAGAATGAAATACGTTTTGTTTGTAAAGCTTATAAGCTTTTGACAAAATGTATGTCATATTTTTTTAATATTTCTAAGAAATAAATATTCCTTGATGGAAAACAATTGACTCTATGAACGAATTCGTGTTAATGTAGAAAATCGTTAGCAAAGTAACTTTAAAAGTTACATTAAAGTACATTTAGATAGTAATATAATTAATGTCAAAAGTATTATTGATATGTCAGACCGTAAAGGAAGGTTTATGTTTTTCGCACAAATGTGTGTATGCCTGTAACAACGTATGATAAGACATAAAATGGAAACTCGGAATTAAATTTCCAATATTTCACATCACGTTCAAAATTTAAAATAATTAATAAAAATTTACTCGTATTTATCATATTTATACGCTTAATACAGATATATATACATTTTATATGTGAGTAATTCAAAAGTTACAAAAGCATAATGGCCACGAAACGTTGTACTAAATATTCCAATCATAAATTTCATAAAACAGTTTAAGGTAAAAAGCTGAGAAAAGTGCATCATGACGCTGACTTAGAAAAAACTTAGTCAAATGCAGTAATAAAAACCACCGCATTTCGATTAAAATGATTCGCATCGGAGACAAAACGAAAAATGGCTCATCATGGAAAAGACCAGACCAAAGGACCATTGTTTATGGCCAAATCGGCTGAATAGCCGGCGACGTGAACGTTCATAGCATCGTCATATAGTAAACACGGAAGTGACGTACCATACGAGAGACGTCTCCCGGTTCTCATTCGACCGTCCGATGGCGCAAAACGAAATTCGTACAGCGGTAATTAATTATCGAAGCGATGTCGTCTCCGCGTTATCCATTTCCGTGCGCCCGCAAAAGATGGCGAATCTTTTCGGGCGGCCCGCTTCGAGCCGAGGGCGGCCTTTGGAGCCTTCCGATTCTGAAAAGCGTATAACGCGATTTTAATCAGACCGCTTTAGCCAAATCCCGTTACATCGGATCCCGGAAGCGGTGCCAAGCGCTTGCAGATCGGCATAATTATTCCATTCATTACGCAAATAAGGTCGCCGTCGTCGGCAAATGTGTACAAAGCAAACAGACCGCCGAAACGGCGTGTAGATCATTTTGAGACTTATGACACTAATCGTGGGATGTTTTTGTATGCGAGGAAAAAATATTCAATGAGAGGTAATATAAATTTTACGTTATAAAAATGCAGTATAAATATTGCGTCTGTTAGATAGCCAATATGATATATTTGAGATCAAAATTATAATTTATTCATGAAAATTGACGTCAGTCAAACATGTAGAAGATGCAGTGACTAGACTAGAAAAGGTACACTGGGAAGGTTGAATGAAAGTAGACTGAGAAAACAAATCTGTAGACCGAATGCGTAATGGAAGGGTCTATAAGGATCACCCTAGAAAATCTCATGGAGACCAACTTTGTGGCTTATTGAAGAAAACCAAATTCAAAGCACAATCTGAAACTGAGAATTTGCGGAACGATTAATGGATGTCATGAAGTACGTGGATATACGTTGGTCGTACCATTACGTGAAATCTATAGTCTCAGCCCACTCGGCCTTGG